>PVIC010004154.1:5522-64463 GCA_004025085.1 Thryonomys swinderianus
TTTTTTTTTTTTTTTTTTTTTTGAGACAGGGTTTCACTTTGTAGTTCAGGCTGGCCCTGAGCTCACTCTGTAGCCCAGGCAAGCCTGGAACTCAGCAATCCTCCTGTCTCTGCCTCCTGAGTGCTGGGTTTACAGGCATGAGCCACCACGCCCGGCTGGTTTTTGATTTTTAAGAAAAATGATTTGCATGTTCAGATAACAAGACTTTAGGTAAATGCTGTAGTTTAGGGCTATGGTAAGGATTTGAGAAAAAAAGATTAGTGTTTTTATAATTGTTCCATATGTTTTATATTCTAGATACTGGAATATATCCTGCCACTCTCCCTGCTGCTAAACAAGGCAGAAACCTCAGTTTCTAGTTCAGGTTCTCTGACTTCATTTCTAGGAATAAACATACCACAGTTTGAGCAGTAGAGAGTGAGAGCAGCTCTCACCTGTTTTTCCAGTTCTAATACATCATTCTTGAAAATGTTGAGTTCCAAGTTTGTTCACCCCACTCCCATCATACTCTTTAATTTTATGCATTTTCAATTAAAAGACTAGAGTTATGTAATTATAAATTGGAAGGTGGAATAGAATGTGATATGCAAGCCTTAAACAAATACAAGACCTATGCATAGGGTGAGATGAATAGAAACTTTGCAGCCGTTTAACAGAGTAAACAGTGCTCTCATATTTCTTAAGAGGGATCTTTGGCTCTTGAAGGCCTTTTTCTATTAAATGGCGTTGATTCCGACTTCTTGGGACAGGTGTGTGCTAATATTACTACTTTGTCTATTGGCACTTTGTTTTCAAATACAACTGAGAGTGCAGATTTTTATGGAGAGTATCATTAGTCTCAGTGATCACATATTCAAAAGGAGTTAAGCAAAGCTGTGCAGTGAAAGAACTACATAGATATCATTCTCGAGGGTAGGAGCACTGTTTTCTGTCCAAAAGGTCATGCTTCCTTCACATGGAATATCAAATGTAAATCTTTCTTTCCTTCTTTGAATTTTATATACATCGTACTTTTCCACCAAGTCAAGATAGTTACAGTAGCATAGATGAGCAGAGCACAGAAATTGACTTGTAAGTACCTTTGGAGTAAATGAGCAGAGACTGCTTTAACAAAGTTCTGAGAGTGGGAATGGAAATGAGGGAGTGTAGGTAAGACAGGCAGGGTTTAATTGAGCTTCCAGCATGGTACACTCTGTTAGATATGGCAGATTGGCACATCTGAGTTTGGTATGTAACATAGAAAGTAGTAATTAATTTCTAAAATGCTGGTAAACAAAAGAATGGAGATTAGAGTATATTATAAATGGGCTGAATTTAAGTGTTATTCTTCCATGTTAGTCCTTCACTTCAGGTTAAATGAAGTAAACTTGCATTGTAACCTGCCTGGGCCCCAGGTTAAGGTTGTGGGTAATTCCTTGTGGCAGTGTTCCCTTTGTCACAAAAGAAGATGAGCAAGTAAAGCTTGCTTTTTAGGAAGGCAAACCTAATGTAGTTTCCTACTTTTCCCTCTTGTGAAAGTGTGTGAAGAGCTTGTGGAAACACTTCAAGATGTTCTTAATTGAAAAAGGCACAGCACAGTATAGGAGGAAGAAGTTGTACTTTGAGAACAGAATTCCTGCAGCTTGCCAGGCTGTGATTCCTCACATACTGCAGCTTTTGGCCTTTTCAAAACAATGTTCATTCAGGGGCCATTCAAATTCCATTACAGCCAAGCAAAGTGAAACATAGATTTTTTTTCCAGCTTCATGTTGTTATATTTGGTCCAGATATTTTATTTGGATTTCTTTATAACCAGATATTGTGTTGGAATGGTGGTGCCTGTTGTTAAAAGTATAACGAGTAAAATTCTCTCCTAGCTAGATGGTTAATGAAATAAATTCTCAAATTTTTATTTTGTGTTATATTTGAATAAGAACCTAGCTAAATTAATCTTTTCTACATATTATTCTCTCCAGAAGTTTATATGTCACTGAGCCGGTCACAAGTGTTAAAACCAGAGAGGACTTTTTTTCTGTATTCTAGATAATTTCTAAATTAAAATCTATTAGTGGAAGATAAAATACCATTTATTTGGTGTGTACCTTATGTAGATGGTTTTCCAGCTATATCTTTGCATCCTATGTCTGATTATATGCCCTTCCTGGGAGCAGAACCAACTCAAGAATAAATCATGACTTCCCACTGCTGGCTTTTTCACTAGAAGCACAGGTGTACACATAGAAAAGGAAAATTTTAAAAATAAATACTGAATTTTATTGCAGCATCTGGTTAGAAATACTGCAGTGCTGGGTGCCAGTTTAAATTAAACAACTACTCAACTAAGTTTGATTTATTTCTTTCATCTGTCAATGTCTGTGAATGATAACATTTACTATATGAAAATGAGAAGAGCATACTGTCCTAAACATACTAAATCTTTAAACACAAAGAACTAGCATAGTAGCTTTCCTAGGAATAGCCTGTTATTTCTGTTTCCATGATTTAAGCCTACAAATTCACGTGCATATATAATCTGTGCAAGGTGCATGGAAGGGGTTTAGAATAATCTGCCCTGAGATGTTCTTATTCTTTTGTAAAACAAGAATATGTGTTTTAGATAGTATAGAAAGAAGCTGGCAGCCATGATGTAAACAATGTAATTAGCAATGCATAATGAATGAGAAACTAAAATTCGAATTATATTTTATTACACCTCTAGAGATAGGCATACTTAGTTCATGAAAGCGTTTGTCATTAAAAAGTATCCTTCTAATCTTATAATGCTATCATTGTGTTTTAGTGATTTTATTTTGCTGCTTTGCCTTTTTTGTTTGTTTTCTGGTGAATTTACTTAGTTTCAAAGAAATCAAGGTCTGGTAGGTAAACTGTCTTTATACAAAATATGTGTGGACATTGAAAGTAACAAATTTTGACTTTTACTATATGTGCTGCCGAAGCGAGCACAAATTTTGACTTTTAAAAAGATTGCCAAAGAGGATCATACAGTCCTGGGACAACTCCAAAGTTCTTAACAGCCTATTTTCCTTATTTAGGCAAAACCCTATTTATTTATCCAGGTTAATGTTATTTTACTAGTTTTTTGTTTTGTTTGTTTTTTTGAGACAGGGTCTCGCTTGCTCAGGCAAGCCTCAAACTCAGCAATCCTCCTGCCTCTGCCTCTGCCTCTGGAGTGCTGGGATTACAGGTTTGAGCTGCTAAGCCCAGCATCTGTGATTTGTGGTACTGGTTGCTGCTGCCCACTATTGTCGTATGTGGTTACCAGGATCGAACCAGGGATCCTATGCAGGCGCCAGAACCACTGAGCTAAATCTCAGGCCCTATTTTACTAGTTTCTGTAAAATGACCCAGAACAGGGATCTATGTAGTGTTATCTTGAACTATCTCCTTTGAGCATGCTTTTTTCCTTTATCTCATCATCCCTATTTATTGCCATTTAGTGTTAGAAGAGACCTTAGCAAACCTTACACTTCATTTTATGGCTTTAAATAGAGAAATATTTTGCTAACACTGTAGTAAAACCATGTGTACTAGAATGTTAATAAAAGATAACTGGAGTGAGTTGTAAAACTATATTCTTGGTATGTTATATATCTTTCCTATCTTAGGCATTACTCTGTCCTTTAGATAAGAAGATAAAACACATTAAGTATGAAGAGGAGACAATGCTTGTCAGTGGGTGAGGAATGACTTCAAGAGGAAGGAGCCTTCCAAGCAAGAGGAATAGAATGTGTGAAGTGTGGCACCTACAGAGAACAGGAAGTTGTCTGTCACAGTGAAGAACTGGTTCACAGTAATGTTTTAGATTGAGGACAGAGATTTGTATTTGGTTACCATATGCTAGAGTCTTCTGTCTTTTGAGACAGGGTCTTCCCTGGTTTTAAAGTCATTATGTAGTCCAGGCTGATCAGGAGTTCATTCATGACAATCCTCTTACCTCAGCCTTCTGTGTGCTGGGAAAGCAGGAATGCACCACCATGCCTGGCTCTTAACTCATTTTAAATGTACATTCTGTGATCAGTTCATAATGCAAAAGAATTGTCAGTATGCTTGAAAATTCCCTCATAAGGTTCAATGTGTTTTTTTTTTTTTTTAAACAGGGTCTTGCTTTGTAGTTCAGGCTGGCCCTCAGCTCACTATGCAGCCCAGGAAAGCCTAGAACTCAGCAATCCTCCTGTCTCTGCCTCCTGAGTGCTGGGATGAAAGGCATGAGCCACCACACCTGGCATTGTGTTATGTGGTACTGATTGTTGGTGGGCATGAGTCACTATGCCCGGCATTGTTGTATGTGGTTACCAGGGATCAACCAGAGACCTTGGGTTTGCAAGGCAGACATTGGAACCACTGAGTTAAATATGGGCCTCTGCACAGCTCATTTTGATTCTGGCATTGAAACAAATCACTTTGGGGAAGAATAAATATTTAGCTTGTATATACATACTGTGCAAAATATATGTTTGAAAAGAAAATAAAATGACACCATTCATTTTTTGAAGGAAGTAATATAACACAGGACAAGGAAGACACAGGAGGTTGGTTATTAGATCATTAGAGGCACGTCAGTTTGATGGTTCCCAGGAGCTGGAACCAGTATGTTTTCCATTCAAATGCTCAAACCAGTGCTTTTGTACCTAAACAAATTAAATTCAGATGTAATTTACATATAATTCTTAAAAGCATAAAATTAAAAGAATGAAAACCAACTATAGGATCAATAGGATGAATTAATTACCTACATAACCTATAATCTTCAAGCACCTATAGTTGCAAAGCAAAATTACACATACATATGATTTAGCTT
The DNA here is from genome assembly GCA_004025085.1 of Thryonomys swinderianus. Classification (NCBI taxonomy): domain Eukaryota; kingdom Metazoa; phylum Chordata; class Mammalia; order Rodentia; family Thryonomyidae; genus Thryonomys; species Thryonomys swinderianus. Next base: position 10,321 of record PVIC010004154.1, read on the forward strand.
CTGATTTTGTTTTTTTTCAATCTCTAAACTGAGTTTCACATTCTGCTAAGTGGATGTGAGACCTAACCAGCAAAATTAGGATTAGTTCAGTAACATGAAAAGCACTTAGAACTAATCACTGAATGGTAGTAATCCGAATGCTAGAACTTTACCTTTTGAATCATCAGTGTTGCCACAATAGTCTTTTGTACCAAAAAAATAATTCCATGACATTTAGGAGAAATGATACGTTCATTTTGATTGTTTAGAAATCAAATTCTCAAGTTACAAGTCTGTATTCCAGGGTTCACATGTGAAAATCCACTTAAGATAGGGAAATATACAAAGAGAAGGTTCTTAATCTCTAATAGTTTACCATGTAGACTATTTTAACTTTTTGGGTATTACAAATAATGTTTTGAGTCTTCATTTACAAGTTTCTGTACAATTTTCTTGAACCTATAACCAGCAGTAAAATTATTGCATCATATTATAGTTACAGTATTGTAGTTATTCCTAGTGGGTATGAAGTGTTTTGATTTGCATTTCCTATCATTTTTTTGTTTGTTTGTTTGTTTGTTTGAGATAGGGTCTTCCTTTGTAGTTCAGGCTGGCCCTGAGCTTACTAGGTAGCCCAGGCAAGCCTTGAATTCAGCAATCCTCCTACCTCTGCCTCCCAAGTGCTGGGATTACAGGCGTGAGTCACCATGCCCAGTATTGTTGTACGTGGTTACCTGGGATCGAACCAGGGACATTGCATTTGCTAGGTAGGCACTGAAACCACTGAGCTAAATCTCCCACCCCTCTTTAATGATTGTTGATGTGTAGCATCTTTTATGTGCCTACTGGCCATTTGTGTGTGTTCTTTGGGAAAAATGTCTATTCAGATGCTGCCAGTTTTTAGGTTTGAGTTGTAGTAATTGTTTATATAGTCTTGATATATATCTCTTACAAGGTAATAATGATTTACAAATATTTTCTCCTATTCTGTATGTTGTGTTCACTTTTTTAATAGTGTTGAGATTTGAATATGATTTTTCTTTCTCAAACTTATTCTGAAATTTGATTTCCATTTTGGCAGTGTTGAGAAATGGGGCCTTTTTAGACAAGATTGGGAGTATTCAGGGTGATATGGCTGCGGAGCATTTTAAATCATGGGCAAGGGGTAATTAATGCCAGATACTACTCTCACAGAACTGAATTAGTTGTGCTGAATCCAGGTCATTTTAAGTGAGGCCACCTCATATGTGCTGTATCTTCCTTGTGTGCCCACTTGCCATTCCTTTTTTTCTGCCACATTACGACTGTGGTCTAGCCCAAGTTCACAGAGATTTAATGCTGTGCTTTCTTTCGAGTTTTATACCTTTAACTCTTACATTAAAGCTTTTGATCCATTTTGAGTTAGTTTTTGTGTATGTATGAAGTACAGGTTCCAGTCCCAGTTTGGATGTAATTATGCAATGTTCTAGCACCATGTGTTGAAAAGATTATTTTTCCTCATCAAAGGTTTTTTGGTGTGTGTGTGTGTGTGTGTGTGTGTGTGTGTGTGTGTCTGTCTGTCTGTCTGTCTGTCTGTCTGTCCTGATACTAAGGATTGAATTTAGGGCCTTTTTGCACTGAGCCACATCTCTAATCCCTTGCAAGTGGGACTGGGTCTCACTGAGTTCTTAAATTGCCCACGCTAGGCATGTAATTCTCCTGCCTCAACCTCCCTACAGCTGGGATTACAGGTGTGTGCCACCTTCTACAGCTCTGTTGGAAGAGTCTTGATACACTATTGAAAATCAATTTCTGTATATGTGAGGTTTTATTTCTGTGCTGTATAATGTCATTTGTATTATATCATATTTGGGGGAGTTGTTTTTGTGTTTTTTATATTTGGGTTAGGGTTTTGTTTAGTTTGGTTAAGTTTGGTTTGGATTTTTTTTTTTTTTTTTGAGACAGGGTCTTGCTTTGTAGTTCAGGCTGGCCCTCAGCTCACTATGTAGCCCAGGCAAGCCTTGAACTCAGCAATCCTCCTGTCTCTGCCTCCCAAGTTGTGGGATGACAGGCGTGAACCACCACGCCCAGCTGGTTTGGATTTTTGAGACAGAGTTTCACTGTATAGTTCAAGTTGGCCTCAAACTTTTGATCCTACTACCTCAGCCTCCCAAGTGCTGGGATCATAGGCATGTTCCACAACACCTAGCTTTTGTTCTGTTATTTCTTTGTTTTTAAGTTTCTGGATATTATATGCAAAGCCTTGCACAAGACAGGCAAGGACTCTATATTGATCTGTGTAGTCAGCCCCACTTTATTCAGATTCTCTGAATATTTTAAATAATTGTACATACTGTACTAGTTTCCACTTTTTCCTTTCTTTGTTTTTTTTTTTTTTTTTGGTGACACTGGGGATTGAACTCAGGCCCTTGTGCTTCCACTTTTATATAATTGTTTATTTCCATCTTTTCTAAAGCTGCCATGAACATTGCTCATAAACTTATTTACACAAAAAAAGTGATTTACACATTATTACTTAATTCATGTAGATTTAAATAGAAATAAGTATATGAGGTTTATGAGTATTTATAAGTGAAGTTATATTTTCTTTTTGTTTTCTTTTTCCTCCCCCTTTTTCAGTACTGAAGATTGAACTCAGGATTTTCACAATGAGCTGTCCTCAGATCTTTTTATTTTGTATTTTGAGACAAGGTTTGAATAGTTGCTAAGTTGCCTAGGCTAGGACCAGACTTTGTATCCTCCTGCTTCAAACTTCCAGAAGGGAAGGATTTCTGGGGCACACCACCACGCCTGTCTTATTATTACTCTTATTATAGACAATTTTAAATATAAATTTAGAGAAGATAACAATGTGATCCTTAATTTACCTGTTATCTAGTTGCTGCCAGCCATTAACCTCCTATTTGTGTTTCTGTTTATTCTTTCCCCTTAACATTATTGGCATATTTTAAAAGCAAATTCCAGGTGTAGACTTCATCCATGTCTTCTTAGTTTCTATGTCTTATAAAAAGTTCTTAAAATTAAATGTAACATCTTGAGAAATCAGAAATAATAATCATTCTGTATGTTGTTATTACCTAGGCAATCTTCAGTTTTTCCGGTACCCAAGATGTCACTTTATACAATTTATTGTACTCAGGATCCAAACAGTTCTCATGTTATATTGATTAGAGTTTTTTCAAAATTTTATAGCAATAAAAAGCTCTCCTGTTTAAAATGTGTTTTATTTGCTTCAGAAATGAGGTCATCTACCTTATCTCACATTTTGGGTTTAGCTGGTGGCTTTGTGCTTTGTGTTATTTAATGTGTTTCACAGAATTTTAAATTGAAAGTCACCTCTAGAGATGTGATTAAATATCTTCTCTTTCTGTCAAGAACACCTCATAGAGGATACTGTATCACTGAGGAGGATTTAGCCTAGAGTTACAGTTTAGTGACAAGACTGAAAAGTATCTTTTATAAAGTCTGTGAGCCAACTGTTGAGAATGTTCCCATTAGTTCTTCACTTGCTAAGTTTAGCAGACATTGATGTTGTCCCTCTTTTAGGTAGACATTGAAGATTTTGATTATTTTAATTCTTTTCTTTTTTGAGACAGGGTCTCGCTTTGTAGTTCAGGCTGGCCCTCAGCTGACTATGTAGCCCAGGCAAGCCTGGAACTCAGCAATCCTTCTACCTCTGCCTCTGCCTCCCAAGTGCTGGGATTACAGGCGTGAGACACCGCGCACTGTGGTATGTGGTATTGATTGCTGGTGGGCGTGAGTCACCACGCCCAACATTGTTGTGGTTACCGGGATCGAACTCAGGCCTTGTGCTTGTGAGGCAGGTGCCGGAACCACTGACCTAAATCTCCGGCCCATGATTATTTTAATTCTTTAACTATTTAATGTTCTTTTTTGTCCTGTCACTTGTTTGGTATTCTGAAATGCAGTTCATCTAGGAGAGACAGACCCTTTAATAACCTTCAGCATAGTCATTTAGTATATTAACAGACTGTAAAAGTGAGCAGAGTGGTAGTGCTAGTGGTTTTAGCCTTCATAGATCTTTATAAATTGTGCTTAATATTACATTTATACTTTTTGATCATCACGTTATCCCAAATTACCCCATCTTTCACAGTCAAAAGCTCCACCCTTCTCTTGTGGCTCCAGTGTTCCTATCATATGAGTAGAATAGTCTTTCATAATTTCTTTGCTTTCATAATAGGATGTCCCAGGTTCATCTTAAATGGAAAAATATTCTAAAAAGTAATCAACCAGAACTTCTTAAGAGTAGAAAGTGAAAGATAAGGAGCAACTGAGGATGTAAAGAGTTTGGCAGGAATAAGCAGATATGAAAACTGAATGCAATGTGAGGTCATTCTAGATAGTGTCCTATATTAAGGACATTTGTGGGAAGGCAGGTGAATCCGAGAGAAAACCTGTAATTCAAAAAAATTATATTTCCAGCAGGGTGGGTGGCACACACCTGTAGATTCAGCACTGTTAAGTCTGAATTTAAGATCACAAGTTTAAGCCTAACCTGGGCAACTCATCAATTTAGCAAGTCCCTCTCAAAATAAAAAGGGCTGTGTGTTTTTTTTTTTTTTTTGCTTTTTGAGACAGGGTCTCGCTTTGTAGTTCAGGCTGGCCCTGAGCTCACTATGGTGCCCAGGCAAGCCACGAACTCAGTAATCCTCCTGTCTCTGCCTCCCGAGTGCTGGGATTACAGGCGTGAGCCACCACGTCCCGCATTGTGGTATGCGGTGTTGATTGTTGGTGGGCGTGTTTCCACGCCCTGCATTATATGTGGTTACTGGAGATTGAACTCAGGACCTTGCACTTGCGAGGCAGGCGCCGGAACCACTGAGCTAACCCTCTGGCCCAAAAGGGCTGTGTGTTTAACTCAGTACAAAGGCCATGAGCTCGATTTCGATCTCCAGTACCACCAAAAAAAACCAAAAAACAAAAAGCAAACAATTTTATAAAATGATTATGTAGATTTTAAAAACTTCTTTAATTATGTATTTATATCTTTATGTGGGACATCTGTGTACTTAGTATTAATTTAATTCCTATTTACTTTATCTTATTGTGTCTTCTGTAGTGTCAGTATATATATATCCAAAATGTAAAATATAATGGTTTTAAAAGAACCATACCAACATTTATGTCAAAGAACAAGCCTAATGCCGGGTGGTAGTGGCTCACGCCCATAATCTCAGCACTCAGGAAGCAGAGGCAGGAGGATTGCTGAGTTCCAGGCTTGCCTGGACTACATAGTGAGCTCAGAGCCAGCCTGAAATATAAAGTGAGACCCTGTCTCAAAAAAAAAAAAAGCCTAATGAATGCATTTTATGATTTCTTGGTGAATTTTCAGGATTTTGTGTGCAAATACTATCATATATTTTAAATTTCTTGGGCTAGGGATTTAACTCAGTGGCACTACCACCTTTTTTGCAAGTGCGAGGTCATGAGTTTGATCCCTGGTGCTGCAAAATATAAAGTTCTTTTATAAAGTTTGAAAAAGTTTTATTAGTACATGGCTTGCCAATATTTTCATCATTGCCAAATTGGTATGAAAATAAACATTAATAACAAATATTATTTCTTAGTAGGGTATACATTATAGATATATTTCTTGAAATTAGAATCCAGAGGATTCTCAGAAATTACTTAGATCCCATGTCCTGGAGAATTTGAGGATTTTAGGATTTCTTAGTAATGTCATTTCTAAGAATTAGTCATAATATACTCCTCAAATGACCTGTTTGCTATCTTTGTCATTTTACAGCATCCTGAGGTTAGCATTACACTTCTACCAGTGGAGCCCATGACTTCTGATCAGGACACTAAAGTTGTGGCTGAACCGCAAGCACAGCGAGTCCAGGAGGGCAAGGACAGCTCTCATCTGGTAGGTGCATTGGAAGGGAGGGCCAGGGCCATCTATTGGGCTTACAGACATCCAAACAGTAACACTAAAGTTCTCAGAATCTACGTACTGTATAGCTAATATACTCCTCTAGAAGAAAAGGATCCTTATCCATCTGAGAATCGTAGCTGAACCTGTAATAAAAGACAGATGAACAAGACAAAAGCATTACTGCTAAACAGCAATAAGTTTTATGTGACAGGAACTTTCAGAAATGAATATCCCCCCTCCGAGGAATATTATATTTATACTAAGTCTTATACAGAAGATGAGAGTTATGGAGAATCATGAATGGACAAATGAGATCTGATCTAATGGCAATAAACTGTGGAGAACCTAGCAAGACTTGTTTGTTCAGTGTTTTTGTTCTTGTTTTGGTATCCCTATATGACATTCCTTTCCTCTGGGGGTAGCATAGGATCCCCTTTAGGATGAAGGTCGTATGACTGATTTTGAGGGGAAAGTCTAATAGGGGTCCCCCATCCACTCCCCCCAGTACTAGGAGATTGAATTCAGGGTTTTGTGGTTGCAAGGCAGTCGTGGTGGCACAGAGCTCAATCCCCAACCCAGTCTAGTAGGTTTTATGGTGCACTTCAAGGCAGAGGAGATAAAGGGAATTCTAGTTCCAGTGTCCTGAATTTGCTGTTCCTTCTCATGCACAATGTTTGATGTGCTCTGTCTGAAACCTCAGTAGTCTAAATTAAGATTTGGATACCTTAGTAGAGGAAATTTTATTAAACTAGGTGACAGTGAAAACAAAAGATAATTATAACTCTACATATTTAAAAGTTCAGATTTTAAATCAAGAAAGCACAGATACAAATACTAAGATTACAGCCATTGTAGTAGATTGAGAAATAGATTTTTAAAATTTTTATAAATTTATTTTGACAGCCTATGTCCATCTTATCCTGTGAAGTAATAATATTTAGAGTTTCTAAATGGCTTTGGAAAAGATAGCTTTGCTTAATTTCTCCCCATTGAAACAAACATCAGTCAGAATTTCAAAATTATAAATTTTAAGGAACCAGTGTATTTCCTGTTGAATATCCTACAAGGTCATGAATTTCTTTGTCATGTCATGTAAAAAATTGCATTTCTCAGGTTTGGTTTTGCTTAATTACGGTGGTTTTAAAAATACATTTTCTTACCATGGTAGTGATGATGATGTCTTTGAAATTTCAATTTTACAGATGAATGGTCCTATATCTCAAACCACTTCTCAAACAAGTTCCATCCCAGCTTTGAGTCAGGTAATTCATTTCTGTGATTAATCACAGGTTGTTTAATCATAATGGAGGCTCACAGATCTATCCTTAAAAACAGTTATTGTTGGGCTGGAGATTTAGCTCAGTGGTTCCAGCACCTGCCTTGCAAGTGCAAGGCCCTGAGTTCAATCCCGGTAACCACATACAATGTTGGGCGTGGTGACTCATGCCCACCAACCATCAATACCACATACCACAGTGCCGGGCGTGGTGGCTCACACCTGTAATCCCAGCACTCGGGAGGCAGAGGCAGGAGGATTGCTGAGTTCCAGGCTTGCCTGGGCTACATAGTGAGCTGAGGGCTAGCCTGAACTACAAAGCGAGACCTTGTCTCAAAAAACAAAACAAAACAGTTATTGTTTAAAAAAAAAAAAAAACATGTGTTTTTTAAAAAGGTGGTTGGGTCCATTCATCATTATGTCCCCTCAGAAGAGTAAATGTCAAAACTATATCTTTTTCTGTATCTCTGTATAGTTCATAAATAGCAGTATGCCAAAAGTACTTTATTTTTAAATATTTAGCACAATGGTTTAATGATTTGCTGTTAAGCTACTGTATGTATGTCAATGATTGGGTTTCCTTTTTTTTTTGAGACAGAGTCTTGCTTTGTAGTTCAGGCTAGCCCTGACCTCACTATGTAGCTCAGGCACCTCCTGCTTCTGCCTCTCGAGTGTTGGGATTACTGGCTTGAGCCACCAAGCTATGCGTTTGTGTTATGTGGTACTGATAACCAGTAGGCATAAGCCACCACGCCCAGTATTGTTGTATGTGGTTATAGGGGATGGAACCAGGGACCTTGTACTTGCTAGGTAAGCTTTGGAACCATTGAGCTATATCTCCAACCCTAAAGTTAATTTTTTTTTTTTTTTTTGCTTTTTGAGACAGGGTCTTGCTTTGTAGTTCAGGCTGGCCCTGAGCTCACTGTGGTGCCCAGGCAAGCCGCCGTGAACTCAGCAATCCTCCTGTCTCTGCCTTAAAGTTAACTTTTTAAAAGAGAGATGGGTTGGGGGTTAGAACATGTACCTAGTGCATACAAGGAGCTGGGATTGATGCTCTGTGTCAAGGATGCAAAAAAGATACCACCACAAAGCATCATCATATTACTGTTTATGTTGGATTTAGAGTATACAGTTTGATTATGCCTAGATTTCCTCAGTTGTGTAGGTATCAGTACAATTTTAGAATGCTTTCATGACACATCAGACGCATTACTGTTAATCCCTGATCCTTCCCTGGCAATCACAGATACATTTTTTGAGCCTGGATTTGCCTTTTCTGTGTCTTGCTCATTTATAACTAGTTAATGTTTATATCTGGTGGGTAGGCAGATAGTACTTTGTAAGGAAATTTGAATATTCTTTCAACAAAGATGAGTATGAGTGATAAAAATGGGTAAAAAATGTTCTGCGGAGTAATCATTTACAGAGTGACATGGAATATATATTGTAACCATAATATAGCATACAAAATTGCATTGCTGAATTTTGTGTGAACTTTAGATACAGAATGAATATGGACATGGAGGTAGGTGACATTGAGAAATACAGACAGATTCCTCATTTAACAACATTGGTTGTTATACGTAGTTTGTACATTCTTACATTCAGAAAAAGTAGTCAAAGGAAACTCTAGCTTGATGACTTTGTTTTTATCTGGATAATTCTTGCATGCAGTATTGTAATGTACAACACAACATAAAGCTGTAGTATTGTATTATACTGTACAGTCAGCAAAAATCACAGTATTGTATAAACAAAGTATACTATATCAAAAAAGAGATATTCAGAACTGTCCATAAAATGAAGACAGGACATAAGTCTGAACAAGGCGCCTTGCTCCTAAGTCTGAACAGTTGTTAAACAGACAGGTCATTAAATGAGGATATCTGTTGTTGTATCTATAGAAAAAAATGCCCTTCTATTTTATCTCTAGTATGGAGAGGTATTTTAAGTGTTCAAACTTTGACATAAGGTGCTACTAGTTTAGAAGCATTTTGTACAAATACAATCAAAGTAAATTTGCATTAAATTTCCCTGCATGTACAGACAGGAAAAGTGATGACTAGAGTCCATGAGTATTTTAGAAGCTAGAAGAGATCTAGAAAGGGGAAAGTTCAGTGAAACGAAAAAAAGCCAGAGAACTATGTTGCCTGAAGTGGAGGAAAGAGTGGCCACCTGAAATGATTTGAGAGATTTCAGACAAATTGGCCGAACATTTGTGACCCTAATAAGAGTAATTCCAAGAAATTGCTCAGTGAAAGCCAGGTTATAATATGTAGAGGTTCAGGTGTGGTGGATATTGCAGACAACATTGTATCAAAGATCCTGACTTCTAACAATGAGAAGGGGGCAAGGAGAATAGGAGAGGAGATTAAGGAAGCACTGGGTACGTTTGAGATAAAGGGAACCATCCTAGGAGTGGGCCGTGGTGATGTAGTCTCCTTGTGAAAAATTAAGATCTGCCAACTGCTTTGGAGGCAATATTATTTGGTTGATAATTCTTCACCTTGTCTGTTAGGGCCACAAAGTCTATCTGCAACAAAGACCACTATCAAAAGGTTTTGTGTTCCTGCTGAGGCCTATTTAAGGACTCTGAAGTTTAAATCATGCTGTTTAACTAGCACACATTTGTAGGCAAAGAAGCTGATGTTCCACGAACTGCTTTGGCCTGTTTTTCTGTTCCAGCAGTCCTGTTGCATTTTGCCATAGTGAACAGCAAGTTTGAGAAAGGAATGTGTGTGGTGATGTTTCATGGAAAAGTAATATTAACTAAACTTATGTTAAATTAATTGGGAAGAAAGATATTGCATCATGCCACATGTTTTCTAATCATAATGTGAAACTTGAAAGCTTAAATTGGAAAACTCTTGTATATATCAACTTTTTTATATATACTTTATGGTCTATCTCAGAGTAATCTTTTAAAACTCCTTTATAGACAATGAGATCCATTCATTCATTACATTTTGATTTTTTGTTTTTTCCCCCAGAGTCAGGGATTAAACTCAGGACCTTGTACTTAAAAGGCAGGTGGCACCATTGAGCTAAATCCCTGGCTCCATCCATTACATTTTGAAAAAAAACTATCTTTTGATCATGTAGTTTCGGAATGAATATTATTTATTAAGTATTACTTTGAATTAGTTACTATAGGTCTACATCTTGAATAGGAAGAGCAGTTTTCCTATTCAAGCAATTGAAAGCTTGAATTTCCATGAAAATGGCCAGCATCTGTTTCATATACAAAAATGATTTTTCCTGCTTTTGGTAAGTTATTGGTCTCTTATAGGTCAAACTTCTAAGCAAGTGCATAGTGCTTTTGAGAGACTGCTACTATGAGTAACATTGATTGTACAGTATTTTGTGTGTTTTGTTTTTTCTTTTCTTTCTTTTTTCTTTTTTTTTTTTTTGAGACAGGCTCTCGCTTTGTAGTTCAGGTTGGCCCTGAGCTCACTATGTAGCCCAGGCAAACCTCGAACTCAGCAATCCTCCTGTCTCTGCCTCCTGAGTGCTGGGATGACAGGTGTGAGCCACCACACCCGGCACTGTGGTATATGGTGCTGATTGCTGGTTGATTGTTGGTGGGTTTGAGTCACCACGCCCAGCATTGTATGTGGTTACCAGGATCGAACTCAGGACCTTGTGCTTGTGAGATAGGCGCCGGAACCACTGAGCTAAATCTCCAGCCCATTCTTTTCTTTCATTTTTTGTTAGTTAATAACTTTTATGCATCTGCAGAGTAGACAGAATAATATAATGAACCCCAGGGTGCCCTTGGTGAATAGTTACTCATCCTTGTGTTAGGCTACTGATTTCTCCATCCTACACAAAATTGTTTAGAATTTTATATAAATATATATTTACTTTATTTCCTGCAGTAGTTTTAGGGTTTTTTGAGCCAGGGTCTCACTTTGTAGTTTAGGCTGGCCCTGAGCTCACTATGTAGCCCAGGCAAGCCTGGAACTCAGCAATCCTCCTGCCTTGCCTCCCAAGTGCTGGGATGACAGACATGAACCACTAGCCCGGCAATGGGCTATGGTATGTGGTATGTGGTATTGATTGTTTGCTGGTGGGTGTGAGTCACCACACCAGGTATTGTTGTATGTGGTTACTGGGAATCAAACCAAGGAGTTTGCACTTGCTAGGGAGGTGCTGGAACCACTGAGCTAAATCTCTGGCCCTCCTGCAGTTTTTTTTTTTTTTTTTTTTTTTTGTGGTACCGGGGAACGAACTTGAGTCCTTCTCCTGCAATATTTTTAAACAAATCCCAACCAGTTTGTCCTTTCACCATAAATACTTAAAAAGGTGTCTTTAACACCATTTTCTTGCCTTACATAATTATCAATTCTTTTATACTCACAGGCATTATTTTTTTGAAACTAGAAAATTAGATAAAATAATAAGTAGGTATAAATATTAAAGAACAAATTTCTAATATTTTCCTTTTTTAGGAATTTACAAACTAACTTTTTTGCCACTGTCCCATAAAATAGAATTCATGAAATACTAATCACTATAGAGAAACCAGAAGTGTGAAAATCTTTACTCTGGGACAGTAACTTCAGTTGTTTTTTTAAATTGAGTTTATGAAAAAATATAGTAGGTAGCTTTTCTTTTTGCTGTTCTGAACCTTTGGACTCCATGTACTGTTTGAATATTACCATATGGAATATGGTGGTTGTCATGCAGAGCTCTCTCGTCTTTTGGAGTTGGATTTGAGTGGCAGGAGCATGTGACTTGTGTGCAGAGTTATTTTTGGTGTGTGGGTATTGGCTTCTCAGAAATCACAGCAAGTTAGTGTGAGATGCATTTGCAGAGCCTCAGTAAAGGACAAGCATTGTAATGTGAGTTTCCCAACTTTCAAACATGGGTTGTTGCTTCAGCAAGGAATTAAGTACTGACAATGACGAGAAAATTGGTCTGTTACAAAAATCTGTGGAGAAGAAGGAGCCAAAGAACAAGATAAGTAAAACTTTATCTTCATTATTTGATACCCTTGAAGGTGAAGAGCTTTACAATGTTGAAAATGGAGCCAGCAGAGCAGCTGCTGGCATTAATAAGTGGACTAGAATTGTTACAGGGCCTGCTCACAAACAAGATCATAGAATAAAGCAGTCAGTGAACTCTGTTGACGCTTTGATATATAAGTTCTTAACCAGATACGAAACTTTACATGAGAGTGATAAGAACTCAGATATTATTATTGAGCAAAATGCTGAGAGTGTGTGTCAGTCACTGTGCGTAAGTGATGACAGACAGGACTGTTCTATAGGTGACCAGCCTCACTCACATTTGCTGGTGCCTTCTGAGCAAGGCTTTCAAGAGGAAACTTTTGTAAATGACACTTTGTGCTGTTACCTGGCCACTTGTAAAAAGTCTTTAGTAGAGAAAGAAGCAATACTAAATATTCAAATCAGTAGCTTCAATGAGAATAATTCTTTAGGTATGTTGACTGAGGAGATGCAAGATGGAAACCCCACTTATGTTGGTGACAAACAATGTAAAAATTCAAGAGAGAGAGAGTTTTATACTATTTGTGTTATAGATCCCGACTGTCTCAACATGGAAGAGGAACTGTGCACTCCCATGTATGCAGCAGCTGCAAGAGAAGAATGTCATTCAGCTGTTTGCTCTGAGGGGAGGCACAGAGTGAACTGGACTCTAGATAACAGGGAAGAATGTTCAGTTTTGTATGCTAAACAAGGGGTCGGAGAGTTAAAACTACAGCAAGAAGATCTATCACTCCTAGGTATGAGGAGTCCAAATGACGAGGATATATTTAATGAAGAAACTAAGCCTAGTTTTGAGCTTTTGGTGCACATTGATCCACCTTGTGAAGCAAATATTGATAATCTGCAGACTGAGTCTTTGAAGCCAGAACCTTACAGCATATTACCTAAAGATTATGCAGAAAGCAGCACTTTACATAATATTGGCCTACTCCCTGAATTAAATATTAACATAGACAGTGACTCACTGAAATTCATGTGCCCCATCCTCAAAGAGAGAGAGAGCCATATTTCAGAAATAGGAGGTCAGATGGATGATTCATCTGTTAATTTGCTTAATGACACTGCATATATTGAAGAGAATGATGAACCTGAGGCTGTTACAGTTCGTGTCAATCAGAGTTTAAACTCTAAAAAGGAAGCAGAAAATAACTCTGTAAATCCACTGAAAGACAAAGATTGTTTCCATGTCAGTGTTAGGAGCTCAGATAGTATTCTTTCCTTTGCTCTAGATAGAATTAATTTAAATCCTGAAAGATTTATCATGTCAGAGAGCTTTGGAAATGAGTGTCTCCTAGGTCATGCTAATTTAAGAGAAGGGTCTCCCAAAAGACTTGATGGCACCCTTGATCTTGTGCCCTTCCCAAAACTCATGCTGAGGAAGGAGCAGTGCCAAGGGGAGACCAGTCTGGAGACCGGAAGTCCTCAGCTGGAAAACAGAGGAAGGCTGTCATTGCAATCCGAAAATAGCTTTTCTTATGAAAATGAGGATAGAATTAGTGATTTGGAGGCTGAGGGTCATGGCAGGAGAGCTTCTGAGTTGAAATCTTACTGTCCATCACATTTGTGTGCAGGCAGTGAGTCAGACACAGAGGAGACAATCCAGAGGGTCGACATCCCAAAACTGGGAATTTCACAAAGAGTTTCTCCAGATAATGAGGCTCATGATCACTCCAGATCTCTTCAGGGTGTGTTTTTGTCCTCTGCTTTTATTTTCACTTGTGATGATAAAGAAGAAAGGGAATCAGCCCTGTGTGATAAAACAGAAGATGAAATATATGTGAAGAGTTCAGTTAGTGTATTAAATGACCAGTTGAGTGGTCCTCACAGATTAGAAAATGCCAAGCAAGAATCACAAAATGCCAATTATAGAGAGATGAGTAAAGAACATACAGAAGATGTCAAGTCAGATTCTAAAACAATCCTTGCCTGGGAAACAGATGAATCAAAATGCAAGATAGTGCCTGCTGAGGATGAACTAAACTGTACTAGTTCTAGTACAACAAAAAATCATGATTTTGAAACTAATCAAATGCGAAAACATTTTGAAATGCATAGAGTAAATGACTACAAAGATAAATATCTTAATATTTTGCCACCTTTGAGTCAAAATTCAGATTCAGTTATACAGAAGCCAGAAGTAGTAGAGAAGAACTCTGTTAATAATAACAAAAGCTCAAAACTGAAGCAAATTTGCTGTGATTCAACTACAGAAATTTCTGATTCCTTTTCTGGTAATGCATCAGAGTCAAGTAAGTCAAAAATAACATGTAAAGAAGAGAAAGAGAGACTTCAGTTGAAGAAGGACAATACTGATATTCATATTATTGATTGTTCAGATTCATGTGGGGAAAATGGACCTGCATGCCACTTCAAAGAAAGAAATGTAGAATCTGCAACTAAAGAATGTACTTTAAATAATGAAATACATTTTATGGGAATTAGTGTTGATCCCACCCAAGTGCACAGAAATACAACTACCCCTTTTAGCACACACCAAGTAATTCCTGCCATCTCAGTTGACAACAAAGAAATTGTACCAAGTAGTGACCATATTTTATCACTCACAGATCTCTTAAATATTTCTGAGACTCCTCCAAAAGTGGATTGCCACAATTTCCAAGAGGAAGACTACTCCTGTTTTCTGAATGAATTTTCTTATTACCCAGTGGAAGGGTTAACGAGACAGGTGTTTGCTGAAAGACTGACAGATGGAAGTGGTGGATATCAAGCGGCCTATCTCTGGACTAATACAGTCACAAAAGATGCAATAGAAGATGAGCAGATACTTAGTGAGGGTCTACACAGTAAGCCACAGAACTTAGACAGTGCTTCATTTTCATTGGAACAGCCCCTTTATCAGCTGCCAGTGAAAGAGGATGGTGTTGTTTGGGGATTGCAAAGTAGAGATGGCCAGTTAGTAAGTATGCTTTTATCAGTACTTGTGCTGTGATATGGTGGCCTTTACCTTTTGTGTGCTTTTAAATGGAGAAAGCTTTTTTTCTAAATAGTGGTTGGTGGTTTGAATGGTTACATAAAGCTCTGAATTACTGTAACATCAATTTAACCATTTCCAAGTTGAAGAATTTGTTGTATTTTACTGCAGTTTGTATACATAAATTTTATTAGCAGTTAAGGTTGCCCTACTGATTACCTCACACACCCTTATGCAGACTGTTCTTTATGGGTGTTGCTTTTGCCTCAAGAGATTGGAGCCCTTTTGTAGGGATCTTGTCACATGATTAGTATAGTATGCTTTAGCTAATGTTTGAGCCAATGACAGTGTAAATCACACTTGTAATTATAAATTTAACTTACAGATCTGTGCTTTCTGCTACCTTTCTATTGTGTCTGCTTAAGGCAGATAAAGTTTTCTACTTTTAAATACCTTTACAACCTTGGTTCTGTTTTCTCTTAGAGTCACCATGGAACTCTTTCTCAGGTGTTTGTGATGAGCTGGTCCTACTAATTTGGAAGAGCCTTTGCAGATGATTCTGGGGCACCTCAATTGAGTATCTTTTCAATAAATTCTATAATAAATGCAAACATTCAACAACCAGAAACTAATCTTGCTCATAAATCAGACATATGGAAGTGGTGTTAAAAGGACATCTCCCTTAGTGTCCATGGGGGATTGTTTCCAAGAGCCCGAGAGATACCAGAATTTATGAATAATCACGTTCCAATGTAAAATGGCATGGTGTTTGTATATAATCTACATACTCCTCCCACATACTTGAAGTCATCTCTAAATTACTTGTAATACCTAATGCATAGTAAATGCCATGAAAGTAGTTATACTGTTTTACTTGAGGAAATAATAAAAAGATTTGTGTATGTTTACTACAGATGCAATTTTTCAAAAAGTATTTTTGACTTATGTGGACTCCATGGATTCAGAAAACCAACTGTACTTGGAATAGCAATATCAGTTCATAGTTTATTAATGATTTTTATGGCATTAGGCAAGAAAAACTTTTGATGATATTAAAGAGTAGATATTTGAAATATTAATATCTATACTATGGAAATAAATCCAATGACATAATTTAAGGACTTACACATTTTTCTTTTCTCAAAAGAAAAAAAACATTTTTTCCTTTCTATACTCATATCTGGGGGTGTTACCAAAAAGAATTACCTGCAAGTTCATTGGTTTTTCTCCTTTAAATAGTTGTAGAGGAAACAGTATAAAATTAACCCTTTAAAGTACATATCTGGATCTTATATGTAAATATGTACAGTTATAGTTCAGTACTAACTGCTTACAGCTTGGTATATCCATGTAGAATGCAAATAATTCTGTTTTTGTATGGCTTTGAGCAAGATGGTTTTTTGTTTTCAGTTAACTTTTTAATTTTGAGGTATGTCTGAACATTGTTGTAATTTGAGGGATTACCATGTTTCATGATGTAGCCTTGCTTTTCACAACTGTTTTCAAACTATTGTTACTTATTTATACAGCAGCTGTCTCCATTTTAAAATAAAGAACTAGAGGTAGACATCTGCATGGCTGTGAAGTCAGTGAATTGTTTTGAATTATTAAACTTTTCAGTGCAACTCCAGAAATAGTACAGACTTATTTAGAGTGTTACTTTTATTATCTTGCCTATTTTATATTCTCTATCGACTTATTCCTGCTTTCTGATATTAATAATATGTTAGATGGAGCATTCTGTCTCATGAACATAAAATATAAATTTATGAGTTAATACTATTTTTAATGGTTTTGTGAGGTGGGGAGAAGTTTCTTCAGGGCATAAAACTTAACAATGGCTCACTTTCAAAGCAAAGTAACATTGGCTCTTGATGAGGAATTATTTCAGAATGTGGTTCTTAAAGTCAGTTGTCTTCTGACTTTAACAGCTGTTGCTTATCATAAATTTCTAGTGTAAGGTATAACCACACAGGTGAAAGTAAAGACTTCTTGAGAATGATTTGTGACAGGTGAATGACCATATTTTTTTAGAAAATAAGTTTGCATTTTATTCTTGGAATTATTTGTAAACTTTTTCAGCTCATATAATTTTCTCTCAGCTTATTTTAGTGTTCTTCATGAATTTTTAGTATCTCCTGAGCCATAAAATGTTTCTATTGATTTTTCTCTTTTTTAAAAATTTTATTTCAGGGGGCTGGAGGGTTAGCTCAGTGGTTCTAGTGCCTGCTTCGCAAGCGCAAGGTCCTGAGTTCTATCCCCAGTAATCACATATAATGCTGGGCATGGAGACTCACGCCACCAACAATCAACACCAACAATCAACACTGCATGCCACAATGCCGGGCGTGGTGGCTCACGCCTGTAATCCCAGCGCTCGGGAGGCAGAGACAGGAGGATTGCTGAGTTCGCGGTGGCTTGCCTGGGCACCATAGTGAACTCAGGGCCAGCCTGAACTACAAAGCGAGACCCTGTCTCAAAAAAAAAAAATTATTTCATTTAGTACATGTGTTTACTACATGTTTACACTCCTTGTGGGAAGCTGGTGCCCAGGCAAGCCTCAAACTCAGCAATCCTCCTGTCTCTGCTTCCCGAGAGCTGGGATTACAACATGAGCCACCACGCCTGGCACTGTGGTATGTGGTATTGATTGCTGGTGGGAGTGAGTCACCATGCCCAGCATTCTATGTGGTTACTGGGATCAAACTCAGGACCTTGTGCTTGTGAGGCAGGCACTGGAACCACTGAGCTAAATCTCCAGCCCCTTTTTACATTTTTTATCTCTTCATTCCCTTTACTCTCTCTCCATCTCTTGATTCCCATCCCTTTTGATAACAAGATTTGTAATTTAAAGAAATGATAGTTGTTTTAGATCTTCCTTAGTAAAAACTATTTCTCATGTGAACTCAGAGAAGTTAATCCTGATGAAAGTGTTGTTTCTGCTAATAATTAGAATACAGTTTTCTAATTGCTATTGATTTTATGGATGAGCTTTTCAACTTTTTTTTAAGACAGGGTCTCGCTTTGTAGTTCAGGCTGGCCGTGAGCTCACTACGTAGCCCAGGCAAACCTCAAACTCAGCAGTCCTCCTGTCTCTGCCTCCCAAGTGCTGGGATTACAGGCGTGAGCCACCACGCCCGGCACTGTGGTATGTGGTATTGATTGCTGGTGGGCATGAGTCACCACACCCAGCATTGTATGCGGTTACCGGGATTGAACTCAGGACCTTGCACTTGTGAGGCAGGTGCCGGAACCACTGAGCTAAATCTCCAGCCCCAGTTTTTCAACTTTTTCTGCTTTGGATTTCTTGTTTGTGACACTGGGCAGTAGTAACTACTTCCTATGCTTGTTCTGATTCAGTAGAGGTAAGTGTGTAGAATAAACTCTTGAATGTTAATTGCCATGTCTTTAAGTCTTAGTTAAAAGTTTCACTGCTTTGGTCCAGGCAAGGTGGCACATGTTTGTAATCCCAGTACTCAAGAGACTGTGATAGGTAGATTGGTATGAGTTTGAGGCCAGTCTGGGCTACATAGTTCAGGGCCATGCTGAAACTACAAAATAAGACCCTGTCTCAGAAAGAAACAAAACAGAAATAGCTTTAGTGTTTCCATCCTTTCTCTATCTTATTTGCAGAACATTTGTGAATACTGGTTAACTCTAGCATTGAGTTAAATTCCCTATTCTTAACTTGGATTTGTTTAGCCTTTATAAGCTAATAACTTCTGAAAGAATTTGTGGCATAAAACTTTACATAAGTTGTCATATAGTCACAAATATAATTTTCTGTATTCTTTCTTCATTAAATATTAACTTATTCCCCATATTTCCTATTCAGCTCTACATTCTGCTAGTGTTAGTGTTACAGTGTGTGGAAAATGTCTGTGGTGGCCACCAACCAAGTGTGTATGAATGATAGACCCATTGGCTATAGGAGACCAAGCATGTTGTTCTATAATTGTTCTCAGAGTGCTGATTACAGCCGCTTTACAGCCAAGATGATGAGTGATTTGTAGTAATGAACTCCAAAACATGTATTGGTAGTGTACAGCAGTCAACTACAAAAATGCTTAAAATTGAAAAGATTGTTAAGAGTTTAAAGTGTATAAAATACTAAGATAGGGCCGTGTGTTTAGCTCAGTGCTTTCAGCATGTCCCTCGCAAGTGCAAGTCCCAAGTTCCATCTCTGGTACCACATACCACACAGTTCAGGGTGTGGTGACTCACGCCCATAATCCCAGCAGTCAGTACCACACACCACAGTGCCAGGCGTGGTGCCTCATGCCTGTAGTCCCAGCACTTGGGAGGCAGAAGCAGGAGGATTGCTGAGTTTGAGGCTTGCTTAGGCTATGTAGTGAGCTCAGGGCCAGCCTGAACTACAAAGGAGTCTTATTAAGTGGGTGGAATTAAAAGAATTAAGCCAAGGTGGAATTAAAAGAATTAAGCCTCATCTACTACCACATTCTCTCTATATATCCTTTGCTTTCTCCAACTTGGTTTACTCTTAATTTCAATATTAATGTTCACCTTCTGAATTTCAACATTAATGCTTCATCCCTCCTTTACTGACACTTCACCATATGAACAATCTTCTACTTTTCCTAATTAAATGCTAATTCTTTTGTTTGTTTGTTTTTTGAGACATGGTCTCGCCTTGTAGTTTAGGCTAGCCCTGAGCTCACTATGTAGCCCAGGCAAGCCTGGAACTCAGCAATCCTCCTGCCTCTGATTTTTGAGTGCTGGGATTATAGGCATGAGCCATCATGCCTGGCATTGTAGTTAAATGCTAATTCTAATTAATTCATTTCCTTATTATTCTCAATAAATGCCACACCACACCAACAGAGCCAGGGTGCTTATAACTGTCTGGTCTAACTCCTGTACCTCTGGGAATGCTGCATTCTCATGACTTTTGTCACTGTTGCTATTGGCATCCAATCTTACAATTTCAATTTTATGCCCAAGAACATATATTGGCTTTTTTTTTTTTTTTTTTTTTTTTAGACAGGGTCTCACTTTGTAGTTCAGGCTGGCCCTGAGCTTACTATGTAGCCCAGGCAAGCCCGGAACTCAACAATCCTCCTGTCTCTGCCTCCCAAGTGCTGGGATTACAGGCATGAGCCACCAAGCCCGGCATAAATTGGCTTTTTTTTTTTTTTTGAGACAGGGTCTCGCTTTGTAGTTCAGGCTGGCTCTGAGCTCACTATGTAGTCCAGGCAAGCCTGGAACTCAGCACTCCTCCTGTCTCTGCCTCCCGAGTGCTGGGATTACAGGTGTGAGCCACCAAAATTGGCATTTTTTGAAAAGAGAACAGAACCTAATCAGAAAAGGTGATTTATACATAATAGAATAGGGAAGAAGATAGGGAAATAAAAAAACAAAACAGGTAAGATAGATATGCTGAAGCATGTGATATGTACTAAACAGGGAGTGTCTTTTGTACTTCTCACTTAGCTCTGTGAGGGAGTGTCCCAATTTATTCACCATTATATCCAGATTGCTAAATACAGTGCTTAGCACAGAACTGCTAGTGAGTGTGTAGGATACACTTGTTAGGTAGGTAGGTGGATAGGAGAGAAGTGAGAAACTAACCCTGTGCAGAAGCTAAAGATGAGCTGAAAGTTTAAACTAATGTAAGCAAGGAAATTGAAGAATCAGTGTTTCTTTTTTTTTTTTTGGTTTTTTTTTTAATTGAAGAATCAGTGTTTCTTGATTACAATTCTCTTAAAGACGGAGAACCCTGTTCTTTTCTTTGTCACCAGTATTTAAATTAAAAGGATTTCAGGTAAGTATTCATTTGGCTTTGCAGGTGTGGTATTTTAATTATTGCTCACTGACTAGTAGAGCAGTAAAGAAGTTGCTTCCAAAGCATGAAAATTATATATATATAATTATATATATTATATATTTATAGATATATTTAATATTCACAATGTAGTTATATGTATTCATATATAAATATATATTAAATATATTTATAATTATATAATTTTATACATATTACATCCACAATATTTTATATATAGATAAATAAAATCCACAAGTTTATTTTCTGTTTTATAAATAGTTTTATGATTTTTCACTGCCAACCTCTTTACCTGAGTCAGTGTAGATTTATTTGAAAATTGCTAATATACATGTTTCATTGGTAGTTCCTTATGGTCCTTGTGACCTTTCTGTGTTTAATGGAGCACAGAAACAAGTACTGTCAGAAGTGCACTCTGGGGGAGCACCTGAGACCTGGATTCCTTCCCTTAGGTATTTCTAACTTCCTTACCATGGTGTGAAGTCTGGTGGTACACTTGAAAAGGCAAATAATTTGTTTGGGTTTGTTGAAGGATTGTGGTAGAAAAATTAGAGTTAGTGTTTGAGGAGCAGCTGCTACCAGGACATTTTTCAAGGTTTGTAAACAAAAGAAAATATGCTTATACCTGAAAAATCATAGGAGTGGGAAGTATTCACACTATGGAGGACCTTTTAAAGTGTATCAGGAAATGACAGAATGAGCCATGTGGATATCTGGGATTTCTGATGAACAAAATGGGCAGAACAAAAGGGCTTGTGTATTTAGAAACAGCAAAGAAGTCAGTGAGTGGAAGTAAATGAGGCAAAAGAGGCAGTGGTCACATGCAGGGGTTCTAGCCAGAGTTAGAACTTCATGCTTCACTCCAAATGAGCCAGCCAGCCATTGGAGAGAGGGCTCCCATATTTGAGCAGAGGACTGCCATGGATCTTAATTTACTGAACATCTTTTGTCAGAGCAATTTAAGGTGTGCCTAGTTTACACCAGTACAATGTTAAGTGCTATAGATAACACGTTTCAGTGACCACATAAGGTGAGAACTGAGAAATTCACTTTTCAGGTGATGTTTTTAGAAGTTAAATAACTGGCTCCTTGTCACACAGCTGTCTGTGGTAGAGCTGGACTCAAACCCTGAGCCCTCACAGCCACACAGCTCCCTTCCCCTAGAGAAACTCCTTTGTAGAGCCTGAGACTAGCCCCATTGGGATCACTTGCAGATTTCACTGTGTGGGACAGGGAAGTTGTATTCTGAAAAAGCTTGAGATGCTGTTGAAGTTCTTTTAGGAATGAGAATAAGTAGTTGAGTTGAAAATGGGAGATGTGTTATCATCTTAGTAGATGCCTTAGCTTTTAGTAGTACAATAGCTGATACAACTTTGTTCTTGAGAAACTTTCATTGTCAATACCTTTGTCTATTTGTGAAGTTTTATCCTTAAAATTTTATCCATCTACATTGTATTCAAATTCATAAATCTGTATGTTATGATATATTAGGCAGTATGGAAAATAACCAGTGTTTATAGTTACACAGTCCATGAGACACTGAAGTCCATGAAGGCAGGGACCCTGTCATTTACAGCTTTGTGTTTAAGTAAAATTTAAGAATCTATTAGTGAATTAGACAGAATTTTGACCACATCTACTTTTGGTTATTTTTTGTATGCAATTTCACCCTAAAGGTATGTTTAAATAGGTAGGCTGAAACTTTTTAGGTTATATTACTTTAATGTAAATATATTTTAGCCTGTGTGGTGGCACATACCTATAATCCCAGTGTTTGGAAGACTGAGGTGGGAGAATCACAAGTTTGAGTCTATCCTGTGCAACTTAGACCCTTTCTCAAAATTAAAAAGGTTGGACATGTGGCTCAGTGGTAATGACCTTAGATTTAATCCCCAATACTGCAAGGGAAAAAAATGTTTTAAGCTTTGTGTTGGTAATTAAAATAACAGGTGAAATTTAGATGCAAATAATATATCAATTTTTGTCTTAGGTACCAACAACTAAGGTTTCAGAGCTTAACCCTAATGCAAAAGTATGGGGGACTCATATGTTACATTTAGAAGCAAATAATGCAGCTGTTGGTGTGAGTGCCACATGGGAAGAAACCCCCAGCTCCCAAGCAGACTGCAGCCCACAAGGTGAGTTACAGACTTGGCCATGACTCAGAGAGGCCCTGCTCTCAAGCCTTTGCCTTTGTTACCATTTTGATCTACATTTAGGAAATTGCTGATAACTATTTATACCATGGTTTGAAATAGTGCTTAGAGCCTGGAGATTTTTTACAATTGAAAGAATTTCAATAAATACAAATGTAAACTTTGTTTTATTTTAAGAGAAAATTACTCTAACATTGCCCTTGGGCCTAAAATTGCAGATACAGGATTGGACACCAATGGCGAAGGTGACAAAAGTCATGAAAATGCGGCATTCCCCGAGGTACAAGAGTCAAACCAGGCGGACATGAGCACCCTGGCTCTGGACCATTCCGAATATGAATCGCTGCCTGAAAATAGTGAAACAGGTAAAGTTATTTTTAGAGTTGATTTTCATATAGAATATGGGCTTTTAAAAAAACCTCAAACTTCTTTAAATTTAGTACATTATCTATTTTGTGCCTGATCATTTAAATATGACTGCAGAAAAATATTCACCAGTACAGAACAACATCGTATAATGCTAAATTTCCAGTGAGCCTTCAACACTACCAGACAGCATTGCAGTGTCACCTGGTAAAGTTGTGCTGCTAGGCAGTAATTTTGTTACTGCCCCTTACCTTGCCCTCTCCCTTGCCCCTTTTGTGTGAAGGATTGCTAAGGCACAATTGATGTGTAATAAACATCACATATATAAGGTATACCATAGCTTTTCTGTAAGTTTTATTCTCCTTAGTTTATTAAGACCAGAAATACCACATACCACAATGCTGGGCATGGTGGCTCGTGCCTGTAATCCCAGCACTCAGGAGGCAGAGGCAGGAGGATTGCTGAGTTTGAGGCTTCCCTTGGTTACATAGTGAGCTCAGGGCCAGCCGGAACTACAAAGCAAGACCCTGTCTCAAAAAAAAAAAAAAAAAAGAATTAATGTAATTCAGTACATTATACAATTGATTTAATCACTCTTCTATTCCTCATTTTCTCTACCTGGCTAAAGTTGTATATACCTGTAAAATTATCACCGCAGTCAAGATCACAGACATATCCAGCATCAGGAAGAAATTTCCAATGCCCTCTCTTTCCCCAGGCAACCACTACTGTGTTTCTACTGCTATAGATTAGTTTGTATTTTAGAATTTTATATAAATGGAATTTGACAGTTGTTGGGTTTTTTTTGTCTGACATATTTAGGCTACTAATTTTTAGATCTATTTGTATTGTATTTTCCATTAGTAGGTAGTTCTATTTTATTGCTGAGTAGTATTTTGTGATGCAGATGTACCACAAGTTTTCTACTTAAACCTATTGATGTTTGTATTGTTCAGTGGCTTTACAAAAAAATCTGTTCTAGGGCTGGAGGGTTAGCTCAGTGGCTCCGGCGCCTGCCTCGCAAGCTCAAGGTCCTGAGTTCGATCCTCAGTAACCACATATAATGCTGGGCGTGGAGACACGCCCACCAACAATCAACACCACATACCACAATGCCGGACGTGGTGGCTCACGCCTGTAATCCCAGCACTCGGGAGGCAGAGACAGGAGGATTGCTGAGTTCGTGGCAGCTTGCCTGGGCACCATAGTGAGCTCAGGGCCAGCCTGAACTACAAAGTGAGACCCTGTCTCAAAAAGCAAAAAAAAAAAATCTGTTCTTGAATTTTATAAGCAAGAATTTTAGATACTTTGAAATAGAATATATAGATGTCTGGTAGCCATATTTAGCTCTAAGAAATGATAAATATTTTCCATAGTAGATTCACAGTTCTGTAATCCTACCTGTAGGGCAGTGGGGAGGAATGTATGGTACATGTGCTAAAAAAGCTGTTACCATTAAAAGCTATAAGGTTTCCATCACTACTGTTGGGGTCAAAGCTCCAGTTGCTGTACTTCCTCACCAGCATTTGTAGTGTCTTTAATTTCAGCCATTATAAAAGGTAGCTAATAGATCTTATTGGTTTTTTTTTTAATTGCATTCTTTATTGGTACAATTTGCATACATCTCACAATCACGCATAACATTGGGAAATTTGTACCAATATATGACACAGTCAATTCTCATTTTTACCCATATCCCCACCCACACCTCCCCACCCCCTATATACATGCTCTTTTATTTTCTTTCAGAATCATATTTATTCCTTCCCCTCATTACATCCCCACACCAAATTTCCTTTGGAAATTTCCAATTCTAAAAAGATTGTCATACTACTAGAGCTCATTTGCATCTACTGGTGCTCATATCAATGAGAAGATCCGGTATTTGCCTATCTGTGCTCTATTGATTTCACTCCTTAGCGTGTCCTCCAGGTGCATCCATTTGCACGTAAATGAATCAATCTTGTCATTCTTTATGGCAGAATAGTACTCCATTAAAAAACCACATCTTCTTTATCCAGTCTCCAGTTGATGGGCATTTGGGTTGTTTCCAAGATTGAGCTATCACGAACTGAGCTGCTATGAATGAGGGTGTACATCTGTCTTTCCACTGTGATTTTCTAAGTTCTTTTGGGTATATTCCTAGCAGGGGGACGGCAGGGTCAAATGGGACCCCTAGTCCTAGTTTTCTGAGAAATCTCCACAATGGTTGCACAAGTCTGCAATCCCACCAACAGTGGAGAAGGGTTCCTTTCTCCCCACAGCCTCGCCAGCATTTATTGTTGGTTGATTTTGTAATAGCGGCCATTCTTTGTGGAATGAGATGATGTTTTCATTTGCATCTCTCAAATGACCAGTGATGTTGAACATTTCTTCATATGTTTCTTAGCTGCTTTAACTTCTGCCTCTGAGAAGTGTCTGTACATTTCAGATGCCCTAGATCTTATTGGGGTTTTAATAGTGTTGAACATCTTTATTTTTTAGAGTAGTTTTACCTTCAAAACTAAATTGAACAGAGAGTACATGGAGTTTTCATATATCTTTGTTCCTGCACTTGTGTAGTTTCTTGCATTATCAACATCACATAGTGGAGTGGTAAATTTGTTATGATTGATGTACTTATGTGCAAAGATCCTTATTACCCAAAGTACATAACTTAAATTAGGGTTGATTTTTGCGTTATATATTTCAATAGATGTATCATGCCATGTATCTGTGTTATGTGTCACATAGAGTAATTTCACTACCAAAAAGTGCCCATCCTGTTCCCTACTCATCCCTGCCTTCCCACTACTCCTGGCAATCACTACAGCACACACTAAAACCACGCCACTGTACCACCACAATGGCAGCTGCCCCCATTGTTTGTCTCTTCCCCAGAATATCAAAAGTTGGAATGATAGTATATGTGTAACTTTTTTTTTTTTTTTGGAGACAGGGTCTCGCTTTTCAGTTCAGGCTGGTCCTGAGCTCACTGTATAGCCCAGGCAAGCCTCAAACTCAGCAATCCTCCTGTCTCTGCCTCCCGAGTGCTGGGATTACAAGCGTGAGCCACCACGCCCGGCACTATGTGTAACTTTTTAGATTAGCCTCTTTCGCATAATAACGTACATTTAAGGTTCCTCCATGTTTTTACATGGCTCATTTCTTCTTAGTGCTATAATCATTCCATTCCCTGGTAAACCGTAGTTTATCTATTTGTGTGCTAAGGGACATGTTGGTTTCTTCTAAGTTTTAGCGATTAAGAATAAATCTGTTAGTTCATTTTTCTAGTTTTTGTGTAGACACAGAATCTCAAATTATTTAGGTAAGTGCTAAACATTGTGATTGCTGTGTCACATATTAAAAAGTTGGTATTGATTTCTAAGAAATCACCAAACTGTATTAAACTTCCTAGTCATAGTGCCTTAACCATTTGTGTTTAGTGGCAGTAAATTCATTTATACTGTTATGTAACCATTACCAACATTTGTCCCCATAACACTTTTAAATTTATAAAACTGAATTCTGTGCCCATTAAAAATAACTCCTCTCCCACCCTTTACAATCATTCTTCTACTTTCTCTGAATTTGATTATTATAAGAATCCCATAGAGGTGGAATCACAGCTCTGTATTTGTCTATCTAGAGTTGTTTCCACTTCTTAGATGTTGTCAGTTATGCTGCTGTGTTTGTGGCTAGCTAATCTCTTTGAGACATTTTTTTTCAGTTGTTTTGGTATCTACAAGTAGAATTTGTGGACCACATAAAAGTTCTGTTTGTTTGCAGTACTAGGGATAAAGCACATGTTAGGCAAGAGCTCCACCACTGAATTATATTCCTTTTTACTTTGAGACAAGGTCTTTCTAAGTTCTTTCTAAGCCTCAAACTTGAGTCTTTCTTGCTTCAGCTTCTCTAGCTAGCATTACAGGACCTAAACCACCACATGCAGTTTAATTTTTTTTTTTTCCTTTTTGAGACAGGGTCTCGCTTTGTAGTTCAGGCTGGCTCTGAGCTCACTATGTAGCCCAGGCAAGCCTCGAACTCAGCAATCCTCCTGCCTCTGCCTCCCAAGAGCTGGGATTACAGGCGTGAGCCACCACGCCCGACATTGTGGTATGTGGTATTGATTGCTGGTGGGCGTGAGTATCCACACTCAGCATTGTACGTGGTTACCGGGGATTGAACTCAGGATCTTGCGCTTGCGAGGCAGGCGCCAGAACCACTGAGCTAACCCTCTGGCCCTGCAGTTTAATTTTTAAATGACTTACCATATTGTTTCTCAAAGAGGCTATACAACTTAAAATTCCTGTCAACAGTATGTAATATAAAGTTTCTAAATTCATTAAATTCTTGCCAAGTTGTTATTTTTTTATTTTTATTTTTTGGTTTTTGCATTTTAGGAGTTCTCCATATATTTTAAATAGTAATCATTTAGCAGATGTATAATTTACAGCTACTTTTCCCACTCTGTGAGCTGCCTCTTTACTCTTGATAGTACCTTTTTTTTTTTTGAGAGAGAGAAGGTCTCACTTTGTAGTTCAGGCTGGCTCTGAGCTCACTATGTTAGCCCAGGCAAGCCTGGAACTCAGCAGTCTTCCTGCCTCTGACTCCTGAGTGCTGGGATTACAGGTGTGAGCGGCACTGTGGTATGTGGTATTAATTGCTGGTGGGCGTGAGTCACCACACCCAGCATTGTGTATGGTTACCAGGGATCAAATTTAGTACCTTGCACTTGCGAGGCAGGTGCTGGAACCACTGAGCTAAATCTCTGGCCTGATAGTACCTTTTTATACACAAAAAATTCTAATTTTTATAAAGTCCAGTTTATCTATATTTGTTTTCTGGGCCTTTGGTGTCATATCCAAGACAGCATTGTTGAATTCAGTATTCTGAAGCTTTTGCTGTATGTCTTCAACTAAGAATTTTACAGTCTAATTCTTAAATCTAGATCCTTGATGTATTTTGGGTTAATTTTCATGTATATTTTTTAAAATTTTTGTACATGACATTAGGTAATTCTTTTGTATATAAACATCCAGTTTTCCTGCACCATTTTTGTAAGACTGTCCTTCCCTCATTGAATGATCTTGCTATCATTGTCAAAATCATTTGACCATATTCAAGAAACTATCTTTGTGTCAGTGCTACACTGACAAAGGTACAAAAGCAGTTGAAAAAAGTTATATCAGCAAATTGTGCCAAAATATTTGTTCATCTGTGTGCAAATAATGAAAACAACTTTGACGTATATCTTGCATCATATACATAAATTAACACAACATGGATTACATACCTAAAAAGTACAAAAGCTAAAACAGTAAAGCTTACACAAGATTTCTGTACAGCACTACAAGGAAGACCTCTCCTTTAAAAAAAAAAAATCAAATTATGTATAATTTTTTTTTTCTTTTTCTGAGACAGGGTCTCGCTTTGTACTTCAGGCTGACCTTGAGCTCACTATGTAGCCCAGGCAAGCCTCGAACTCACAGCAATCCTCCTGCGTCTGCCTCCCGAGTGTTGGGATTACAGGCCTGAGTCACCATGCCCAGCATTGTTGGGTGTGGCACTGATTGCTGGTGGGCGTGAGTCACCACGCCCAATATCACATCATTGTATGTGGTTACCAAGATCAATCCAGGGACCTTGTGCTTGCTAGGCAGGTGGCAGAACCACTGAGCTAAATCTCCAACCGAAACTATATGTAATTTTTAAAAATTCTGCTTTTAAAAAGATACAGTTAGGGAAAAGAAATGAACAAGATAGTTTATATATTTATCCATGTAGTGTAGGACAGTGTATGTAATCATGTATCTGATAAGGACTTGATTTTAAAACGTACAGCCTGACAAAAATTAATAAAACACCCCAAAATATAATGAGCAAATAGGCACAACACCAAAGATATAGATGAGTATAAGAATACTTGAACTTCTGACTCAGCACAAGAATGGAAGACACCACGCTGTTCTAACAAATAACAAATTCAGAAAAACCCTGAAAACTAACCATTCTTCATAGAAGAGAGAGATTGCAGGGTAAACTCACAAAATTGGAGAGGTGGGTGATCACAGAGAATTAGAGCTTACTGAGCAAAAGCCTCTTTAGTTACCAGAGCCAGGGTAGAAAAAAGCAAGATTCAGGATCGATAAGACTAATAGTTAAGAATTGCTGGTCATTGGGTGAGGCCCCTTAATTTTGTGAATTTTACTTCTAGGATTTCAATCAGGTCCTTATATTCAATATCTTAAATATCGACTATCTGTCAAGAAAAAAAGGAATCATTGCTGGAACATGCTAAAGTAGTCTGTGTTAACATCTGCCTCTTCACACCTAGTGTTTTTCTATTAACATCCTACATTAATACATTTGCCACAAATACTGAACCAGTAGTGGTACCTTCACCTCATCTTGTTTCTCTTGCAGCCTACATCTAGGATACTACTTTATATTTAGTTGTGTCTCCTTAGGCTCCTTCAAGACTATCCTTGTTTTTGATAATTTTAAGTTTTGTGGAGTACTGGTGAAGTATTTTTAGGGTACTGTTCTGTTGGCATTTTTCTCATTGTGTTTGAGCATGGAGTGGGGAGGAAGACTGCAGAGTTAAGGTGGTATTTTTATCGTGTCATATGAGTACACACCATCAAAGGTATTTAACCACTTTTTTTTTTTTTTTTTTTTTGAGACAGAGTCTCACTTTGTAGTTCAGGCTGGCTCTCAGCTCACTATGTAGCCCAGGCAAGCCTCCAACTCAGCAATCCTCCAGTCTCTGTCTCCTGAGAGCTGGGATTATAGGCATGAGCCACTATGCCTGGCACTGCGGTATGTGGTATTGATTGCTGGTGGGCGTGAGTCACCACGCCCAGCATTGTATGTGGTTGCCAGGATTGAACTCTGGACCTTGCGCTTGTGAGTTGCCAGAACTACTGAGCTAAATCTCTGGCCCTATTTAACCACTTTTGATGTTGACCTGCTCACCCCACTGAAGTAGTTGAGGTTTCTCAACTGTGAATTTCCTCTTTATTTTCTCTCCTTCTCCATATTTTACTGATGGAAAGGAAGTTATTTTGCAGAGCCAGCCTTAAGGAATGGGAATTTATGGTTCCCTTTTAGGAAGGCAAAGAATCTGCATAAATTCCTTGAAATTCTTGTACATAGATTGTATTTTCTCCCTTTGGTTTTTGTGTTTGGTTTTTTTTTTTCCATTACTCAGTAAACTTTATTGGTACATTACATACACAGCTCACAATCACATACAACATTGGGGAATTTATACCAATATGTAACAGGTTAATTCTCATTTTTACCCACATCCCTGTCCACCCACCCCCTCCCCACCCCCATATACATACTCTTTTATTTTTTCCAAATCATATTTATTCCTTCCCCTCATTATGTTCCCACACCAAATTCTTTTTGGATATTTCCCATTCTACAAAAACTATCATACATCTAGAGCTCCTTTACCTCTACAGGTACTTATATCAAAGAAAAGGTCCAGTATTTGCACATCTGTGTTCTATTTATTTCACTTATTAGTGTGTCCTCCAGGTGTCTCCATTTGCACATAAATGAATGAAACTTGTCATTCTTTATGGCAGAGTAATACTCTGTTTAAAAAGAAACCGTATCTTCTTTATCCAATCAGGTTTAGTTTTTGTGAAGTAGATCTATCTCCACAGAGAGACAGATACATGATTTAATATATAAGAGTTTTGAAAACTGAATGTAATGGCCTCTTTCAATTTGTGAACTCTCCAGTCACGTCTCTCAAATAAGTGGTTGCAAATTTATTGAATTTGGGCTCAAGAATATTTATTTTGTACTTTGTGTTCCAATCTAGCACTGTTCACTTTTTGCTCAAGCTGTTCTGGTTTTGGCAGTTCAAGGTGCTTTCATTTGGTGTGCCCTATTCACCACAAAGAGCTCATAAATAAATTAATGTAGAGCTTATTGTTGTTACTTGCCCTTTTTTCTTCCTAGAATGAGGAAAATCTCCAAGGCATGGTTCTTTTTATTGGAGAATGATATTAGAATATACTGTCTGGACAATGAGGCATGTGCCCTACTTTCTGCCTATTTTTTCCTCTATATTTCCTTTCCTTTGATTGATCAGTGTCTTTTACTGTGGTTTGTTGTTTGACTTTCTATCACATTTGTGTTTTTTTTCTTCCAGTTAACACAGTCTCTCTTCAAATGACTGTGTGATGCTTCATATATAGCACAGGGATAATCTGAGCCTTTATGCTTTTATCATCATGCATTTTACAGTTACGTTTATTATAAACTGACACTGTGTTGTTTTAAGTCACTTACCTTTTAAAAAGATTTAACTTACACTACGAAAAAAAATCTTACTGATGGTGGAAGTGCTCTGCGATGTTGCCTAAAGTAGGAAGAGAAAGGTTGAAATGGCAGCTAAAGTCAAGAAGAATGAAGCCCATAAATTAGATCTTGGAGGTAATTGAGGAAGGAAATAATAAGTTACCTGCAAAATAAGAAGTCAAAAAGCTTCTTTGAAATGGGAATCACAAGAATAAAAAGGTATGGCGAGGTGTAGTGGTTCACACCTGTAATCCCAGCACTCGGGAGGCAGAGGCAGGAAGATTACTGAGGGCTTGCCTGGGCTACATAGTGAGCTCAGGGCCAGCCTGAACCACAAAGCGAGACCCTGTCTCAAAATACAATACAATACAATACAATACAATACAATACCATACAAGGTATGTACAGCAGGAAGGGAGCACTGTGAGGAGTGAAGTGTTTAGGCATCTGTGCAGAAGGTGCAGAAAGATGAGAGAGGAAAAGGACAAGAAGCCCCGATCTGGGATTTTCAGCTTATGTGGCACCCCATCTGTGCCACTATTACTTATTGAATAAGCAGCTCAAGCTGATGTGGAAACCTACAAGAAACTAGAAAGAAAATACAGAGATGAATTTTTCCCACCATCCAGCAATACTCTTCGTGAGACCTATGTGCCTTTTAAGGAAGAAGAGTGATCACACAGCTGGAAAAACAAGTTGAAAAACTAGAGAAATATAACCGAATATGTCCTTGAATTTATGATCTAGGCATCAGCTACATTAATGAAAGGAATGCCAAATGCAGCAAAAGCTGAAAGGTTCTGTTGGAAATCTGCGGTCAAAATTAAACAGAATTTGGAAGGAGGAACAGCTGTTTAAGCCCTTTAGCATCTATTTTTTAGGAGCTTGAGAAGAAAGTAAAAATTTTTGCTAGCAAATTAAAGTTCTCTTCAAAATGTTATCAGTAAACCTGAACTAAATAAATGATTTTTCTTAATATTTAAAATAATTTTTGAAAAGGGAAAATCTTATCTTAAACCACACACTCACATTTTAGGGAGGGTTCATTTCTGTGTAGCTTTTTTTCCCTCTCCTTTTGGTGGGTTGGAGCATCTTACTATAGGACCACCAGTTAAATTTACTTGAAGTCCCATAGCTTACTGGCCTTCTGTCCATAATTTTGATTCTCATTTATCTGTTGTATTTTGCAGGATTTCTACTTATATCTTTTGATTCATTTGTTGTCTATAAGATCTGCACATACTTTCATCACTTTTACTGTCAAACGTCATCACAGGTTGTTTCCTGTGAGACTTTGCTTGAGGCAGTCATTTGGGGCTGTCGTAGATTACCCCACTTAATCAAGCTCTTCAGGGTCCATAGCCTCACTGCCTGAAATTCCATGTGTAGAAAACTAGTTTTATTTTTTTTCTTGTTAGTGTCTTAAAAGGGAAAAGAGCCTCCAGTCCCTCTCACTGTGTCTCCCTGAAGACTGATGATTTTATTAACACCACCCAGCCCAGCAACCAGTTTCTCAAGGAAGCCCTTCCTACTTTGTTCCTATGTCTGTCTTTTCTGTGAGACACGAATTTCTTGCATTGCTGAATCATTTTCCATTGTTCAGTCACATTTTTTCCATCTTAAGTGAAACTAGCATTGATACTCTATCATCCCCAGCAGAATGCTTAAAATAATTTTCAGTGTTGGTTGTTCCCTTTGTCCTTACCTTCTAATTGTTCCCTTTTGTGTCTGGTCCAGGTAAATAGATGTTCTTACAGCCCCAAAATTAAAATTTTCAAGCTTTTAAATGATTCTGGTGGGAACAGATCTGGTAGTTTTTACTTCTTCCCTGGCTCTTATGGTATCTTTTTATGGTTGGTGATCCTTTCTTCTAGAAAATTACTTTATTCTCTTGGTTCCCAACTTCATGTTTTCCAAGTAGTCCCTGAGGGTTACTGGCTGCAGCTCTGTCTCTAGGCCTTCCACTTCCTCCAGGTGAAGGGAGGGTGATGGGGCCTAGATCCTGGGCCTCACTTTTTCTCTTCCACTTTTGGTTTCACTACCCACCTGTACATTGAGTCACACCTGATGAATATGCCCTTGTCAGGTTAGCTTCCTGACTAGTCCACTGTTTACCTTTTGTGTGTTCACAAGTCCATTTCTACAGTGGAACCAGAGAGGTCTTCCCAAAATTGTCAGCCCTGATATGGTTTTCTGTTGCATTTAGATTGCAGTGTCCTGTTTGATCTGATTGTCAGATCTGATTGTCATACACCTCACTTTCTGACCTCATTTCTTAGAATGTTCCCTCCTCAGTTCTGCCAGCATCCATACTGTCTCTTATTTGTATCCTCAATGACATTGTACCTCAATGACACTGTATCCCGGTTTAGAACTCACTTCCCAGGCCTTCTCCATCAGATCACGTGCTACTTCCTGTCCAGAACAGCATCATGCTGCTGGTCCCTTATTCCCATTTATTTTCTTATGCAGCAGTGTCTCTGTCACCTGTCTTGCCTAGACAGTTATTTACCTGTTGTCTGTCTCCCACTGGAGGGTTGGCTTTGTGAGAGTGGAGGTCTTGCATTTCAAGGCTCAAATCATAGTTCATACAGTGTTCCCAGCATGCGAGAGATACTTAGAAAATATTTGTTATATGTGGAGAGTAGAAGGTGATTTTAAATGGAATGATCAGGAGAAGCTTCTGCATAAGGGAATAACAGATTGTGTTTTCAGTTTTCAGTCTCACGTTGCTGGTTTAATTTATTTTGCTTTTGGCTGTTTTAGCGGTCTGTTTTCTCTGTGCTAGTCAGGTTAGTTTTTATTAAAGCACCTCATGTAATCCAGAGGTGAACATTTTGTCGCTGTTTTTTTCTAAATGCCCCCATTTTGCTTGCCTTTTCATGGTGTTTGACTTTTAAAATACAAGTGTTTCTGATTATTAGCCTGGTATATAGTCATGCCAGGCTAGTTATATAATGCTGTATGAACTAAGCCATATTTCTTAGCACTCCAGCACTTCCTATGTTGATATTAATAAAGTCCAGATTTTCTGAGGGTCATGCCTAATTTCACCCCATAAAGCGTTCACACTTGTGAACTGTTGCTATTGATTATCACTTGCTAGTAAATCACCTGCCAGGCCACCTGATACCTTCTTATAAGCAATTTCTTCTAGGGTTTAGAACAATTTTTTTTTTTTTTTTTTTTTTTTGAGACAGGGTCTCGCTTTGTAGTTCAGGCTGGCCCTGAGCTCACTATGTAGCCCAGGCAAGCCTCGAACTCAGCAATCCTCCTGTCTCTGCCTCCCGAGTGCTGGGATTACAGGCGTGAGCCTTAGAACAGTTTTTTTATTTAGTATTCTCTGTGGACTGGGTATGACAGTTTCTCACTTGTCACTTTGAGTAGCTGGAAATTTAAAGGCAAATCTGTGGACTTAATGTAAAAATTAACTAGCCTTAGGACCATCAGCTTTAGTGTTTTGCCTGTGTTTCTCTTTGCCTTGTTTTCATTTTCTCCTTTGTGTCTTATTATTATTTAATATCTGTGTTGTTGAAGGTTACCTGAAAATCCTTTTTGAAGTGAGGCAAGGCATTAACTAAATCATACCTGTTATTTTGTGGTAAAAACCCTTGCTAAATGTTGTTAATGAAACTTAAACTTGTTGGGGGAAGAGGGAAGACGTTTTTAAACGTGATTTTCATTTTGTGATTAGCTAAATTAGCATTTTTCTCATTTTCTGTGAACATATGCAGGTATAGTAATGCATGTATAAAAAACATTAGTATTACCATCCTGAATTACCTGCTTGTAAATTTTAAGCCGTTATTGCTTTTATAGGAGGAAATGAATCTCAACCTGAAAGCCAGGAAGACCCCCGGGAAGTACTTAAAAAAACATTGGAGTTCTGCTTATCTAGGTAAGGATGGTAGTGTTTTTGTCTAGTACCTGCTAGCTGTGATGTTATGTGCTGCAGTAGTTATTCTCTACAAATGTGATTTTACATAGAGGCTTGTACATTTATTAATAACTATATACGAACATGTGTTAGTCTGATATCTAGAATATTGAGTAAATACCCTCTTGGCATGTTAGAGACTGACCACAATCCTCAAATCAGTGGTTCCCAGAGTTATGTTTACAAATGGATCTTTTTGGATTGCTATTCTTGATGTGCCTCCACCCAATTCCACTGAACCAGTCTCTGAGATAGAGCCTTAGAGAATCTTGCCTCATAAAGTCTGAGCACAAGTGATCTACTATATTGCTTTTCAAAATCTGCCAAATACCACAGATGTCTTCGGTTCATGTATCACTCATGTTTAATTTTATTTTTTCCTGAAAGATACTTTCTCTATTGTAAAATATATGAAAACTTGTGAAGTTGAAATGGCAAAACTAGACATACAACATTGGGCTAAATGTAACATTGTTTAAATCTGAAGTTAATCTCACAGAGGTGTCTGATGACCTACCCCCCAAAGTTGAAAATAGAGTGTGCTAGCCCATCCTTTTGTATTTCTGTGTTGTCTCAGATTGGGAACACTCAGAACACTGCCTAGTGGCATAGTTGCAGACACAGTTGCATAGTGGTAGAGTGGTTGCCTAGTATGTATGATGCCCTGCGTTTCATCCTTACCACAGCACAGCACAGCACAGCACAGCACAGCGAGAATGTGGGCATGTGTGTTCACACACTCTGAAAACAAAACATCTTGTGGCAAAAACTGAAAAACTTGGGGCCAGCGATTTAATTTAGCTCAGTGTTTCTGACATCTGCCTTATAAGCCTATAGTCCAGAGTTAGTTCCCCAGTACCACACACCACAATGCCGGGCGTGGTGGTGCACACCTGTAATGCCAGCACTCAGGAGGCAGAGGCAGGAGGATTGCTGTGAGTACAAGGCTTGCCTGGGCTACATAGTGAGCTCAGGGCCCGCCTGAACTACAGAGCGAGACCCTGCCTCAAAACAAACAAACAAACAAAACAGCAACAACAAAAACCAAAACAAAGTTGAAAAACTCAGCACCCTTCTACTCATACACCCATATGTAGCCCTCATGTGGACAGAGCCACTCACTTCTAACCTTAACCACTCACTTCTAAGCGAGTGGCTAGGTGAGATATATTTCTTGCTATGGATCAATCACTTTGAACACTGAGGTAGATGATCATTCCCCTTCACTGCGAGAGGAGGTCCCTTGAAACTCATTATTGCATTTAAGCTTGAGGTGTATTTTTGAGGGCCCTTTTTGTTATATCAGACATAATCTTTTTCTTCAGAATTCACAGGAAACAGTTTTCTTTGATGGGGATACCAACAAATAGCCCATCTTGACCTGCAGTGCTGATTATTTGTGGCTTACCTTTTGACCCCATGGATAGTTACTGACCTATTTCCTTTTTAATTCTGGCTGCCAGGAAGCCAGAGCCAAATTTGCAGTTTCTTTAGCAAGTGCTCCAGACTTTGCAGTAGGGATTTTAAGTACTGACCTTAATAAACTGCTTAAAGATGAGTTATAACTACATTGTAGAAAGAATTATCTTTATTTGGGTTGCTTGTTTTGTTATTGTTGTTGATCTTTGTGTTTTGTTTTTTAGATAGAATCACTATATAGCTCAGGCAGCTCTTGAACTCAAAGTAGTCTAGGCTGGTCTCAAACTTGCACTGATCCTCCTGCTTCAACCTGCCATTACTGGGATTACAGGCGTGCACCACCATGCTCAGCTCCATGTTAGTGATTGAATGAAGTACAGTATACTTTTATTTTTGCTCTTTCTACTTTTCCTCGTCTTTGAAAAAAATGTACCCGAGGTCAGAAAGAACAAGTAACAAGTGAGGCTTGGACTCAGATCTAACACCAAAGCTGTACTACGCCAGGGTGTCTCTTATGAAAAGTATTGCTGTAGATTCAAGTTATTTTAAAGAAATATCAACTAAGAAATGATTTTCTTTCAACAGGGAGAATCTTGCGAGCGACATGTATCTAATATCACAGATGGATAGTGATCAGTATGTGCCAATTACAACTGTAGCTAACCTTGACCATATCAAGAAACTCAGTACTGATGTGGATTTGATTGTTGAAGTGCTAAGATGTAAGTAAATGACAATTTAAAAATGAATACTACTTATCTCTACACTGTTATCTTATCATTGTACACCTTTACATCTACAGCCACCAAACAGTCCTCATTGGCAAACTGAGTCTTCCTTC
Source organism: Thryonomys swinderianus (assembly GCA_004025085.1). NCBI lineage: Eukaryota > Metazoa > Chordata > Mammalia > Rodentia > Thryonomyidae > Thryonomys > Thryonomys swinderianus. The sequence goes on from PVIC010004154.1 coordinate 48,245, forward strand.
CATGGACAGCCAGAATTCCCTTCTGACCAATCATCATACTGAGAGCCCAATTGAATCCATAATGAAGCCTTGAAAGATTGTAGGTCATTTGAAGGAGAAAAGGGATCTTTTTAAAAAGAGATTTTTGTAGACAGCTGTTGTTTTATTCATGAAAAATAATAAAAGCATTATTTATGGTTAAAATAAAGTTAAGTACCATTTTTGCTGCTCAGGCAGTTTCTTTCAAATTTCAACTTCCTGTAAAGTTTTGAGAAATATTGCATTTTTCCCAAAAGGATATTGTGAATAAAGTTGTTTCTTTGAAATTTGGCAATGCCAAACGAATGTTTAAATGTTACAACAGAGGCTTAGAGAAATTTCAGGAAATGTAGTCAGAGTGTTACCTATCATGTCATCATTTTAGTTTATGTCTTTATATACTTTGCTTGTACTACCTTTTTTTAAGTAGAAAAAATAGCTTAAGTATAATTAGCATCAAGTGCATATACCTAAAATGTACAGTCAGTAAGTATTGACACAAGGGTATACATGGGTGAAGCTGCCATCACCATAGGGAAGGTAACAATACCTCCATTACTCCCAGAGTTCTCCTGGCCCTCATAGTGCTTCCTGCCTAGTGGCTTCATTGCATATTCCTTCTCTATTAAACATGTAGTTTATTGCATTTGTCTTTAATTATTACAAATTTACTTTTTATATAGGGCTACAAATTCCAGCTGAAAATATTTTTGTAGTTTTCCTTCCTATGCAGTGAGGGGTGCTGCAGTTTTGGCTTTGTCCTGCACAAGGGGCACGAGAGGGATTGTGCCAGCCCTCTTCACTAGTGCCTTCATGTTTTTGAAAGATAACTCAGTTCTGTCTAAACAAAAACCTCATTTCTTTGACCACCCAGCCTTTTTGTTACTTACATTTGTGTAGAGGAGTTTCCACATGTTTCTGTCCCTGCACATTGACCTAGTCAGTGCTATCTTTTATTTTTTTCTTTGTGGACCTGATTTAACACTAATAGAAGGAAATGAACCTCTTACTTTACAACTTAGTTTGATTTTCTAGTCAGAAGTAAATTGTTTTCTATTTTTGTGTTTTTAGACAAAAAAATGAAGAAACTGGCAAACATAGTTACTATTTAACTATGAATTCTGAACATTATACTATTTTCCAAAGTGATGTTTTATTTTCCGGTGTCAATATTTAGAATAGATACCTACTTTTTCTTTCAGTTCAGTTTGATATCTGACTCACTTTATAAGGCCAGCAACTTTCTTGCACCTATTAGAAGTCTTCTTGATTAGGCTTAGATTATTCCAGATTTAGTTATTCTCTTTAGGCATACCTTGCAAACTTTGCTGTACTCTGAAGGTAATTTCACAGTCAGTTCAAGGGTTACTCATGTGGGCCATCAGAATCCTTAATTACTCTGCCTATGTACTTAGAGGGACTGATTTGTGTGTGGATCACTCATTCATATTTCCCTGAAAATAAGACCTTGCTACAAAATCATCTTCCTTGAAAGTTAGAGATCAAAATTTCATCCTGTCCTTATCTTACCTGCCATCACTATTCTATTACTCAGTAGTGCTCCAGTTGCTTTCCATACACACAAATACTTTAGTCATTTTAATTTTATATTTTCTAATAGGTGTTTAGCAATGTGTCATGATGTTAATTTCTGTGTCTTTAAAGGTTAATTTTCTTCTTCCCTGAAGTGACTCTTCAAATAGTCATACTTTTTCATTTATTCACTTGACAAATGAGAGTTTGTTTTTGTTTTTAGTATGTCTTATTTTTTAGAGCAGTTTTATGTTCATAGCAAAATTAAGAGGAAGGTATTTTCTGTAACTATGAACATCCCACACTAACATTGTCCACTTTTTAGAATTGGCAAACCCCTATCAGTGTATCATTATTATCCACTATTTACATCAGGATTCATAATTTTTTTAGTTTGCTTTGTTTTTGGCAATACTAGAGATTGAATCCAGAAGTATTCACTTGCTGAACTACCTCCTTGGCCATTCTTTGTTTGAGATGGGATCTGGCAGTCCTCAAATTTGTAATCTGCCTGCCTCAGCCTTCCAGATAGCTAGCTAGCTAGCTGGGATCATAAACATGCCACCAGACCCATATAGGATTGGTTCACTCTTGGTGTTGTACATTCTCTGAGTTTGGATAAATATGTGACATGTATCCACCATTATAGAATTATACAGAAAAATTTCATTGTTTTTAAAATCTTTGCATTGCCTATTGAGTTTTCTCTTCAACCCCTGGCAATTATTAACCTTTTAATTATCTCCATAGTCTACCTTTTCCAGAGTATCATAAAGTTGGAATCATACAGTATGTATAGCCTTTTAATATTGGCTTTTTGGATTGCTAATATGGATTTAGTGTCTTTGTTTCTTTTTAATGCTGAATATTCCCATTGATGTACCACATTTTATTTATTCAAGGACATCTTTGTTGATTCCACATTTGGCAATTATGAATAAAGCTGCTGTAAACATTTGTGTATGGATTATGTATACATGTTTTCAACCTATTAGGTAAATACAAAGGACTGATTACTGTATCATGTGATAAAAGTATGTTTGCTTTTTAGAACTTAACAAAATTTGATTTCCCTGTTAAACTTGTGGAGCATATTTGCATATGTTTGTCATCTGTAAATCATTTTTGATAAAATGTTTTTTCAGATGTTGTATCATTTTTTTAGTTGGGTTCATTTTCTTATTGACATTTAGGATTTTTATTTAACAGTCATGTATTTGGTTTTTTGTTGTTGTTGGGTTTTGTTTGTTTGCGGTACTGGGGATCAAACTCGGGCTCTTAAGTTACAAGATAGGCACAGTACCACTTGAGCTAAATACCTGGCCCTACTGTCATGTACCTGATGTGTCTTCTCAAAACTTTGCTCCCAGTCTGTGGCTTGAGTTTGACTCTTTTAACATTGTCTTTCATGCCTAATTTCAGTGAAGTTTTAAATTTTAGTGAAGTCCTGTCAATTTTTTTCTTGTATGGTTCATCCCTTTATTGTCAGATCTTAGAGAAACATTGTAAATCCCAATTAATCTAGATTTCTCCTTTGTTCTGTAAATTATAGTTTTCATTTTACGTTTAGGTCTGTTGTCATTTCTGGTTCTTTTGAGTTAATTTTTATGAAGAATTGGGGTGTGGTGTGTGTTTACATGGGGTTTTTTTGTATGTAGTTGTCCGGTATTGTCACTTCTTCAGGAATGTGTATTTTTAAAAATATGTGATTTACAAACATATTCTTCCAACTTATGACTTACTTGTTTTTCTGAGTGTCTTCTGAGAAACAGAAGTGTACTTTTTTTAAAGTAGGTCTTGGGTGGTCCTAGTTACAAAAGTTATCTTCTAGAAGTGTCAGATTTGGATCTGTGATGTATTTTATTATAACTGTCCCAACACCATGTGTGAAATAATTCTCCTACACTGCTTTTATGCCTTTGTCGCAGTCATTTGCCCATGTATTTGTGGGTTTATCTTTGGACTATTTGTTTCATGGACTTACCTGTTTTGATACTAATACCACAGGGTCTTGATTACTATAATTACAAAATAAGTCTTAAACTAGATGTACACAATTTCCAGTATTGTTTGGCAGTGTTTTATTTTTTCCATATGAATTTTTGAATCAATGTTACAATTTTCAAAAAAGCTTATTGAAACTTTTTGGGGATTGTATTGATTTTGTAAATCTGCTTGAGGAAAGTTGACATCAATTGTGAATTTTCCAGTCAAGTATAAATAGGTCTTTTAAGATGTTGCTGGCAATGTTTTGTGGTTTTCATTACTTAGGTTTTTCATATATTTGCCAGATTATGACTACATACTTAACATTTTTATGCTAACCTTCTCTTCTTTCATATAACACTTAACATTTTTATGCTACTGTAACTGATATTTTTATTCAGTTTCTAGTTGTTAATATGTGCTAATATGTTCACTCTCCAGTACTTTGTATAACAAACACTAGTAAACTCAAATTGTAGTGTTTTATGAAAATTATATTAATTTTCTACATTGTCAAGTTCATTTTATGTAAATACCTTTTTATACAATCTATGTGCTTTCCTTCCTATTTCCTACTTGATTGCACTAAGTAGAATCTCTAGAATAATATTGAAGGATGTAGGGAGACTAGACTTGATTTATTCCCAATTTTGGAGGAAAGAATTTTCCTTCTTTAATTTTGATACTATCTGTAGATTTTTCCTCAGTGACACTGATTTAGTTGATGTTTTCTCTGTTCTCTGATTGCTGAAAATTCTTATCAGAAATTAGTTGGATTTTAACAAGTATTTTTTCTACATCTGGGAGATGATTGTATAGTCTTTCTAAATTTTTATTTTATTAATAATTTTCAGTTGGTAAGTCATCATTGCCTTACTAAGATAAATCCCATTTGTTGTGATTTATTACATGTTTATATGTTGTAAGTTTCACTTTGCCAAAATAGAGTAATAGTTTTTGCCTAAGTGTTAGTGAGAAGTATTGGTCAGTAGTTTCTTTTGTAAGGCCTTTGTATAAGAGAATTGCGGGCTTTCTAGAATGGATTAGAACACAATTTTCTGGGTAGTGTTTTCTGTGGAATTGGTGTCTTTTTACCTAAATGTTGGATTAATTTCTCCAGTGAAGATGTGCCGGCCTTGAATGCCTCTAGCCTCTAGAAGTCCAATGCACTATCCATTGCACCATGGAGCCATGTAAACCTTGAATTTTTTTGTGACACAATTCCTTTCCTCCCAGCTCTACTTATTGGGGATTAAACCTAGGAACTTCACACTGATATACATCCCCAGCACTTTCATTTTTTATTTTATGATTCTAAATCTCTAAATAACCCATGCTGGGTTTAAATTTTAGATACCTTGCCTCAGCCTTCCAGAGTACTATGATTTTAGGTGTGCATTACCAAGCCAGCTTGCAGCAAGAGTTTTAGCTACAAATTGCATTTCTCTTGTAACTACAGGTCTGTTCTAGTTACCTCTTCTAGAGCGGACTTTGTGTCTTTTAAGGAATGTTTCTGTTTTATGTGAATTGTCAAGTTTATTAATGTGATTATACTATATTCTGTTATTAGATTGTTAAGACCTGTTGTACTGGTGATTTGTTCTGTCGTGGTAATAAACTTGGGAGCCTTGGTTGTGATCATAATGTACTATAGTTTGAACCTACATGTGGCATAAATCCAGAGAGGTAACATCAGAAGACAGACTTTACACAACAGGAACAAAGAAGCTGGTGAAATTAGGCCTGATGTGAGACCTGTTTCTACCGTGACATTTGCACCTTCATCAGCATCCTGGTGCAGAATGTGCTGTAAAGTTATGTAAGATAGGAACAACTGGGTAAAGGGTATATGGCAACTTTGCATGAGTCTTAGACTATTGCAAAATAAAGTGTTATAATAAGAAAATTATATTATTTGTGCAAAGGAGAAAGCTTTTAAGCCTTCTTTCTTTCTTTCTTTCTTTCTCTTTCCTTCTCTCTCCCCCTCTCTTTCTTTTTGTGGGACAGGGTCTTGCTTTCTAGTTCAGGTGGCCCTGAACTCACTATGTAGCCCAGGCTAGCCTTGAACTTGCAACAGCCCTTCTGCCTCTGCCTCCTGAGTGCTGGGATTACAGTTGTGAGCCTCCACTTCCAGCATTGGGGTATGTGGTACCAGGGATTGAACTTGGTACCTTGATCTTGCCAGGCAGATACCAGAACCACTGAGCTGAATTCCCAGCCCAAGCTTATATTTTAATCTATTATTTGAGCTGATTAGAATCTATTTCATAGTGATAACTCTTGTAGGACTTTTTAAATTTCCATTTTCCTCAGTTTTGAAAACCTTTACATGCAAGATTGTTTAAACTTTGATAGTTTTGTGTTAGACTACCAGAACTGATAGTTTGCCATTGTGTACAGGTTTCTTAAGTGTGATTAATAATATGTTACATATGCCATTGGAATATCACATTTTATCATTTCTTTTTTTTTTTAATCTTTATAGCTTTACCTTTAGTCCAAGTGGATGAGAAGGGAGAAAAAGTGAGGCCAAATCAAAATCGTTGCATAGTAATATTGCGTGAAATATCTGAATCTACGCCTGTGGAAGTAAGTAACTTCTCTTATGGATACAAGAAAATTTTCGTAAGAGTTTTTTGTTGATTTGGCCTTTGCTTTGTTTCTTTTTTAAACCATCTGTATTTTAGAAGGGTTTATTTTTAAAAACTAATACTTAACATTAAGTTTTCTTAGGATTTGCTCACACTGATAGCAGTAATGTGATTCTCTTGCAGGAGGAAATGAGTCTCAAACCCTTTGCTTACCTTTGTTTTGTTTTTGTGACACTGGGGGTTGAACCCAGGACCTTTGCAGTGAAGCCACATGTGCAACCTTGCCACCCTTTCTTTTTTTTTTTTTTTGGAGACAGGGTCTCGCTTTTGTAGATCAGGCTGGCTCTGAGCTCACTATGTAGCCCAGGCAAGCCTGGAACTCAGCAATCCTCCTGTCTCTGCCTCCCAAGCGAGTGCTGGGATTACAGGTGTGAGCCACCACGCCCAGCACTGTGGTGTGAGATATTGATTGCTGGTGGGCATGAGTCTCCACGCCCAGCATTGTATGTGGTTACTGGGGATTGAATTTAGGACCTTGTGCTTGTGAGGCAGGCGCCAGCACCACTGAGCTAACTCTCCCGCCCACTCCCGCCCCCCCCCCCTTGCCTTTTTTTGAGACAAGGTCTCACAAACTGTCTCAGTTTGAATTTGAACTTAGCAGTCCTCCTGTTTCAGTCTCCCATAGTATTGGCATTACAGTTGTAAACCCAACCTTTACATTAAATATTTAGGGAAAAGAGCTTTAAATGTCTGTTCACTAAGAAATAATGTTAAATTCCCAAATTAAGATAGAGCATTTTTATGATAAATAACTTCGGAATAAGTATTTTTAATGACAGAATAATCTGTGACTTAAGTTTCTGGGCAGAATTGTAATTGTAACTGGATCCAGACAACCCTGGCCACTCCTGTACTTACTACCATCATAAGTGAAAATGTTTTCTGAGTAAAAGAAGGCACGTTCACCTTTTTCATGAAAATGGGTCTAAGGATCCTCCTTAGAGACACAATAACTTGGAGCAGTAATTTTAGAGAACCATAGTATTTGATAGTTTAAGAATAATTAAAAATAGCCAGTCATTGTGGTACACACCTGTGATTCTAACTACTTGGGAGGCAAGAAAATCACAAGTTGAAGGCCTACCTGGATATCTTAGCAAACCCTATCTCAAAAAAAAATTTTTTTTTGAAACAGGGTCTCGCTTTGTAGTTCAGGCTGGCTCTGAGCTCACTATGTAGCCCAGGCAAGCCACGAACTCAGCAATCCTCCTGTCTCTGCCTCCCGAGTGCTGGGATTACAGGCGTGAGTCACCACGCCCGGCAGCCTATCTCAAAATTTTAAAGGGCTGGGGATGTTGAGTGGTATAGTACTTCCATGGTATGCACAAGGCTCTGAATTCAATTGTTAGTACTGAAAAAATATTTTTTTAATAATAATGATGAAGAATAGTAACTTATTGGATTGCTGTAAAATCTGTTACTTTTCCAAATTCTTGACCTAAGTGTCCCTATACTATAAACACATGGGCTGGGGCTGGAGATGATGAAGACAATTATTGATGGAAGGTTCTATAAGCTTAGCTTCATCAAATCAATTCTTGGCCACCTTAGAAAACTGCACCTTCCTGCTTTGGGAACTCTTACAGAACATAGTCAGCTTGGTTTATTATTTATCTCTTGCCTTACAGGATATAAATCAAGCCATTCATATCGTTTAAACAATTTTTCTGCGTAAGAAACATTTCTATTTGTGTTCCTAAGACTTAGCTTTTAACCCATAGTTAGATTAATAATGTGTGATGGTTTATTAAGGAAAACACTTATAAAATTTAATAAAGGTGACCAGAGATTTAGCTCAGTGGTTCGGATGCCTGCCTAGCAAACACAGGGTCCTGAGTTCCATCCCTGGTAACCACATACCACAGTGCCCAGTATGGTGGCTCACGCCTTTAATCCCAGCACTCAGGAGGCAGAGGCAGAGGCAGAGGCAGAGGCAGGAGGATTGCTGAGTTCCAGCAATCCTGGGCCATATAGTGAGCTTAGGGCCAGCCTGGACTACAGAAGCAAGATCCTGTCTCAAAAAATAATAATAATAATTAATAAAGGTGTGAATTCTAACAGGGTTTCATGCCCATGGTAAGAAATTATATTACTCTTCAAGTGTAGTCATGTTCTATCAAGTTTTATTTCTTGTTCATAAGATAGTTTTAGTAGTTTTTTATTATATGTGAGAAAAATAAGCATTTATTTTTTCACATTGTTACTACATTCTGAATATGAAGAGCTATGCTATTTATATCATCCTATCAAACTAGTATTTAAAACATACTAATTTTCAAGACTTGAAATTTTGTAAAAATTTAGAATTTTCTGCATTTATCAGTAGACTTTAATATTGGTATATTTGTGTTCAAAACTGCACACAGTGTACTTTCTGTGTAGAAGTGGGCCAATGAAAGTCTTAAAACAATCTCAGTAAGAAAAAGATAAATTTCCAAAGATTGTATGATGCAGAGCCCCTTATGTGAAAGTGTAATCTAGGAATTTATAGGAAATTCTGTTCTTACATATAACCATATTCTTGTCAATGATTAGAACATTTTTTTTTTTTTTTTTGCTTTTGAGACAGGGTCTCGCTTTGTAGTTCAGGCTGGCCCTGAGCTCACTATGGTGCCCAGGCAAGCTGTAGAACATTTTTAATATTGATCAGATTTTCATGTAATAGTTTATATGGAATTCGCTGAGATGAATAAACTCAACTACGCTACTGACTACAGCCTGGTGACACTGAAGAATTATTGCTTGAGGTGAAGGTAATAGTACTGGTTAACCATTAGTAAGTTTGACCTCTGTGTTTATGTATTTATTTTCTTTTAACCAGTAATTATTTGTCAGAGATTACACAACAGAACAAGGCATTAGAATCTCAGAAAAAAATTTTGTAGTTATTTGATTAATTGCTCTAGTACTTTTTGAACTGGCCCTGTTTTTCCCAGTTGTGGAGTCTTACTTTGTCTAGTGTGAATATAGACACTGCCCTTTTTCATTTATTAATGTTAGCATGATCTTTTCCCTTTTATTTTAGCCCATTTTTGTCTTTACATTAAAGATGAATTTCTATAAGCAACATGTAATTGGGTCTTGCTTTTCTTATGCGATGTGATTTTTAAAAAATTTTTTCGATTTTTTTTTCAGTAGATGAGAAGTGAGAGATTGTACTCATTGCCTCCTACTTAACAGTTAATCATCTTACCACTGAACTACATCCCCATACCTCGCTAATCTGGAAACTTTTGTATTCTAATTGTGGGTGTACCCTGTTTTTACTTAGATTATCAGTGAAGTGCTTGGGTTTAAAGTTAGAGTCTAACTGTGTATATTCTGCTTGCTTCTGCAGTTCTTTGTTTCCTTTTCATCCCTCATCTGTTACTTGGTTCACTAAGTATGTATGTTTTGTTTTTTTTGTTGTTTTTTTTGCTTTTTGAGACAGGGTCTCGCTTTGTAGTTCAGGCTGGGCCTGAGCTCACTATGGTGCCCAGGCAAGCCGCCGCGAACTCAGCAATCCTCCTGTCTCTGCCTCCCAAGTGCTGGGATTACAGGCGTGAGCCACCACGTCCGGCATTGTGGTATGTGGTGTTGATTGTTGGTGGGCGTGTCTCCACGCCCAGCATTATATGTGGTTACCGGGGATCGAACTCAGGACCTTGCGCTTGCGAGGCAGGCGCCCGAACCACTGAGCTAACCCTCCAGCCCTCACTAAGTATGTTTTTTAGTGCTTGCCTTAGGGTTTATCAGCACTAAATTTATTGAAGTCTGTCTTTACTTAATCTAATGCTATTTCTTTACAACAGTAGGTTTCCACTACTGGCCTTGTGCTATTGTCATATATTTTAATTCTGTGTGTTCATAAGCTTTACAATTTATTATGTTCACTTTAAATAAGTAAATTTCCTTTAAACAAATAAAACGTGTGTATCTATTTTCTGATACTTTCTGTTGTTCCTTATTCCTCTGTGCAGGTCTAACTTCCTATCTGTTTTTCATCTCTCTTTAATTTGAATAATTAAAGTTTCTTACCTGGCATATATGTCTGCTGGTGATGAAATTTTTTCATCTTTAATATGTTTGCAGAACTCTTTAGGCTTATTGATGTAAGATTTTTTTTTTACTATATATAGATTTCTAGATTGAAGGTATTTTTATATTTTAAAGATGTTCTTTTCTGTTGCTCTGCATTATTTCTGTTGAGGTGTCATTTTTGTCTTAATTGTTCTGTATAACTTTCTTTCCTCTTCCTCTTCTTCTTCCTCTTCCTCTTTTCCTCTTCTTCCTCCTTCTCCTCCTTCTCCTTCTCTTTCCTCTTATTTATTTATTTATTCATTTATTTTTTGAGACAGGGTCTCACTTTATAGTTCAGGCTGGTCCTGAGCTCACTGTATAGCCCAGACAGACCTCAAATTCAGCAGTCCTCCTTCTTCTGCCTCCCAAGTGCTGGGACTATAGGCGTAAGCCACCATACCTGGCATAGTGGTATGTGGTACCGATGGCTGGTTGTGGTATTGTTGTATGTGTGACCAGGAATTGAACCAGGGACCTTGTGCTTGCTAGACAGGCACCAGAACCACTGAGCTAAATCTCCGGCCCTGTTTCTTCTTTATTTAAGCATCAATTTTTTTTTCTTTCCTCATTATTTACCCCTAAACCCCATTTCCCTTTGAATATATACTATTTCACAATACCGATCATGCATTCTAGAACACATTTACAACTTTAGTTTCTCATACCAGAGAAAACATATTTACATATCTGTGACCTATTTATTTCACTTACAAGTATGTCCTGAAGGTACATCCATTTGAGTATAAATAATTCAATCTCATCAGTCTTTATGGCAGAGTAATACTCCATTTTATTTTTTAAAGACCCCACATCTTTATCCAGTCTAGAGTTGATGGGCATTTGGGTTGTTTCCAAGATTTAGCTATCACAAACTGAGCTGCTATAACATGGGTGCACATATGTTGCTATGATATGATTCTTCTAATTCTTTTGTGTTTATCCCCAGCAGGGGAATAGCAGGGTTAAGTGGAACCTCTAATCCTAGTTTTTTGAGGAATCTCCACACTTACCTCCATAATGGTTGCATAAGTCTACATTCCCACCAGCGGTGGAGAAGGGTTCTTTTTTCTCCACAACCTTGCCAGAATTTGTTGCTGGCTAATTTCAAGATAGCAGCCATTCTTTATGGAGTGAGATGAAATCTTAGTGTTGTTTTCATCTGCCTCTCTCGAATGGCCAGTGACATTTTGCATTTCTTCATATACTTCTTCGCTGCTTTTACTTCTACCTCTGTTCATTTCAGATGCCCATTTTTTAATTGGGTCTTTAAATTTGGGGAGCTTAATGTAATTTTCATTCAGTTTTTAACTCCATAACTTTAATTTGGGCCTTTTTCCTCCATATCTATTCAGCATTCTCAGTCTACCTTTTTGAGCATGTGGAGTATGTATATATTTAGTAACTCTCTGAAATGCCCTTGCCTACCAAATTCTGTCTCTATGATTTATAGGCTGAATTTGATTGATCTTTATTGTTTGAGGACATCTTTTTCTATTTTTTGGCATGGTTGGTTGATTTTAAATGGTAAATCTAGTTAACCTTGGCCAAAAATGAAAGTTAAGCTAGTGCTTTTTAGTTTTTAAATTACTTTAAAAAAAAAATTGTGTGGCTATCAGCCTGAAATGGTACATAATTTTTCATATTCAACTTAATGATACTTTGAAAATAGGGAAAGATCTCAATAAGTTGTATAACTAGCTATTTTCCTGTGGCATTACAATTCTAATTCTAGGAGTTATACTGAATCATTCAGCCTTTTTTGAATAATACTTACCAAGCAGCATAGCAAGATTGACTCTCTTTAAAGATGTGTCTTTTGTTCTTGGTGATGATTAAAGATACTTAAGCATTAATTTCTTTTTTTTTTTTTGCTTTTTGAGACAGGGTCTCGCTTTGTAGTTCAGGCTGGCTCTAAGCTCACTGTGTAGTCCAGGCAAGCCTCGAACTCAGCAATCCTTCTGCCTCTGCCTCCCGAGTGCTGGGATTACAGGCGTGAGCCACCACGCCCGGCACTGTGGTATGTGGCATTGATTGCTGGTGGGCATGAGTCTCCACACCCAGCATTGTATGTGGTTACCGGGGATCGAACTCAGGACCTTGCACTTGCAAGGCAGGCTCCGGAACCGCTGAGCTAATCCTCCAGCCATAAGCATTAATTTCTAATCTCTCTGTTTCCTATAGGAAGTAGAAGCACTATTTAAAGGAGATAATTTACCAAAATTCATAAACTGTGAATTTGCCTATAATGATAATTGGTTTATTACATTTGAAACTGAAGCTGATGCACAGCAGGTAAGTTTATTTCCCCACCACTCTATCCAGAACATAACTTGCCTGTGTTGAATATAGGTACATATAATAGGTCTGGGCATTAAGATTATTATAAGATCAGTGTAAAGTTTCAATGTAAAATGCAGAGAAAACAGAATTGTAAAAACTTAAAAGGTTGTGTTTTGTAGCATTCTACAAAGCATGTGGCATTACTTTCTAAGGACAATATAAGCAGCCTAGGAAAATCATTGCTGGTCTTATATCTGGGTATAGAAGGGTTTTACTGTTTGTTTCAGGAAATTTTGAACCTAACTGTAATCTTTCAGTGGGCATCACTGTATTGCAAGATGCTTTTAAAGGTACTGGGAAATATCCTCCTTAAGGAGACAGAGGAGTTAAGACACTTTTTCCCTTTCTCTTATTAAAGGAAGTTACCTTATTTGGGAGAAACAGATTAACAAGTCTGAAGTGTTAAGTGGTGCAAGTGGTATTTGAAGTTCAAAAGAGAAAGCACAAGAACCTGAAAGATGGTTTTAATTGAATCTAAGGGGAAAAAGGAGAAATAGGAGATGAGAAGCACCATGCATGCTTATGAAGCAAAGTATGAGCATGCTGATCCACCTGAATATTGTTGGATGAAGTCAAATAAGAGTGCATATAGCATTTGGAAACATGACTGGAGCTGAATTTACTTATAGAGAAGAATAGAGAGCTATATACAAATAACGAGGTTGGAATATTCAGTCCTCATCTTTTTTCTACCCTGTGTAGAAACTTCATAATCCTAGTTTCAAATTAGGAATTCAGTATTTATTGTTTCCTCTGAGTCAAGATATTTATCCTGTGGTCTTAGGGAGACTTTTATGGTGTTTATTAATATTTTTTAAATTATATATCAGTCTGACATAGAATATTGGATAGGGGTTTCATAGTGCTTATGAGATTATTTTAAGGGATCTGTGACCCAGAGGGACAAAGATCACTGTTTTGGTTTGTTTGTTTGTTTCGAGGCAGGGTCTCACTGTCGAGTTCAGGGTGGCTTTGAACTCATTGTGTAGCTCAGGCTGGCCTTGAGTGCTGGGATTATAGGTGTGTACCACGATGCCCAGCAAGGGTCACTGTTTTATGTCCAGTTCAACATATAACTTTCACAGTTAAGTATTTGAGCTGTTGAATTAAATACCAGTTTATCTATTTATAAGATTAATAGGATGGCAATTTGGATAATTTTTGCCTATAGGCTTACAAATACCTGCGAGAAGAAGTCAAAACTTTTCAAGGAAAGCCAATTAAGGTAAGCAAGACTATTACTAATACTTTCTTTATTATTCTAACCAATGTTCTTCGGTATTCTAACAAAAAGTTAAATGTTTTCAAACAGGCACGGATAAAAGCAAAGGCAATAGCTATAAACACATTTTTGCCAAAGAATGGATTTAGACCTCTGGACATGAACCTTTATACACAGCAGCGTTACACAACATCGTTTTATTTACCTCCAGTATACAGTCCCCAGCAGCAGTTTCCTCTGTACAGCCTGATTACCCCCCAGACGTGGTCAGCAACGCATAGCTATCTTGATCCACCCTTGGTAAATCTTTTTTTTTTTAACCTTGGAATTTACTTAGCAGAAATTTATATTTTATACATTGTACTAGTACTCTGAAAATTTAAAAGTCTAGTCTAATTGGGGAGCCAGATATGTTTGCAGTTTACTATAGTATAACCTTCAAGTTATGTTGTGGATTTGAAATATAATTGGATGATAAAGACAGAGCTATATGTGTAAAATCTTCTAGTACTATGATCATGATTTTTTTTGCCCAGTTCATCTCCTCCTATCGTGCATTTCCTTTCGTTTAAGACACAGAATGCAGTAAGAACTCTTGTGTAGTGGATGTCCTTCTGAGCACAGAGGAAGATGGCAAAGGGAGATTTGTTAAGGAGAAAGAGGTACTTTAATAAATCTTATAGTCCAGGATAAATTGAATACATGCTGTCTTACAAAGTTTGTGTTACTTCTCACATTAGACTTGAATTACTGGTCCCTCTTATACACTAAAAAGTAAAATAAGTGCTCATGAAGAAACTTAGGCCTGAAAGGATAAATATGCCAAGAAAATGATAATTGGAATAGAACATATCTGTAAAATACTACTAACCTTATAATTAGGGGTTTCTTAGACATTTTGATTTCACCTAAACTGAGCTTTTCATGTTATATAAGATTTTATTTTATCATACAAGGTCAAAGAGAGGGAAATTTCAAAGCTAAATTGTGTATACACAAAAAATTTGCAAATCATTATAGATCAGGTTGTGTTTTAAAGCTAAAGCTGAGACTGGGTATAGGGACCAGGAGAGTAAAACTGGTAAGTTTTCAGGCCAAATCATACAGGTATACAGATAGATGCATGTGGACTTTTACCTTGTGGCTTGTGGAAAGTTGTCTAATGTTTCTAGACAGGGAAATAAAGTCATGTAAAAGGCAGGGACAGAAAAATGAGTTAGTAGTCTCAAAGAGGCCTTTAACCCTCCAAAAGTCTGGAACTACTATTTCTATTTCTCTCTCTCTCTCCCTGTGTTCTTATAGTTCCTTATCACAGGAGAACCTTAAAGGAATCACATTTCTTAGCCCCTTTCCATTGAATAATCTTCCCCCAAAACAGCTAACTGCCATGATTTTCCAGATGCATTCTTCCTATAGTCACTTGCCCCTCCTGTTTCTTTAATCATTTCTTTCCTTGTCTGAACTACGTCTCTTGGGATTTAGTTATGGTATTGATTCAGTTTTGCATTCAGGTCACTTTTTATAATGGCCATGTGGACCTGTCTACATCCCTGAAATTAAGTCCCTTCATGAAACCCTTTTCTATGATTTGAAACATTGTGTCAATTAAGCAAAAGTAAAGAGCTAGTACCTGTTAATTCCTAGCAAGTTACAAGATTAAATTACTGTTAGTCAATTTTATTTTTAAATTCCTAAGCAAAATTACACAAGCACCAGGATTCTTTGTGTAGTTACATATGTGAAATATGTAGTCTTTATTGGTTTTACGGTGAGTTGAAATCTTTATAATTTAAACCTGAATAGATGGTTCTCCTAGTAATACATTTTTAAATAGTCTGTAGAGAGTGATTCTATTTGATGTGTTTTCTTTCTTGTTGCTTTAAATCTTGTTTTTATTTTATTTTTTTATTTTTTGAGACAAGGTCTCGCTTTGGAGTTCAGGCTGGCTCTGAGCTCACTATGTAGCCCAGGCATGCCTCAAACTCAGCAATCCTCCTGCCTCTGCCTCCGCCTCCCAAGTGCCGGGATTACAGGCATGAGCCACCATGCCCGACACTGTGGTATGTGGTACTGATTGCTTGTGGGCGTGAGTCGTCATGCCCAGTATTGTTGTATGTGGTTACCAGAATAGAATTCAAGACCTTGTGCTTGCGAGGCAAGTGCCAGAACCACTGAGCTAAATCTCTGGCCCTAAATTTTGTTTTTCAATTGATGGATGGTAAGCTATTTTAATACCATTTTTCTATTACAGCAATGATGACAATTTTTTTTTTTTGAGACAAGGTCTCGCTTTGTAGTTCAGGCTGGCCCTGAGCTCACTATGTAGCCCAGGCAAGCCTCGAACTCAGCAATCCTCCTGTCTCTGCCTCCCGAGTGCTGGGATTACAGGCGTGAGCCACCACGCCTGGCA
>PVIC010004155.1:0-64347 GCA_004025085.1 Thryonomys swinderianus
AAATACCAAATATTTAAACAATATGCACCCTTAGAGTTTCGGTGGTGGTTTGTATTTTAAAAGAAAGTGCTTCCTTGTGATTTGCCTCAAGTTCTAGTGGAAATGCTTACAGGAATTAGCTCATAAAAACCAAGGGAAGTGTATTCAAAATACTGGTTTTTTGTTGTTGTTGAGACAAAACAAATGCCAGTTGGGGGAGGGGAAGCTCCATTTAATTTTTTTTCTTTTTTCTTTTTTTTTTTTTTTTGAGACAGGGTCTCGCTTTGTAGTTCAGGCTGGCTCTGAGCTCACTGTGTAGCCCAGGCAAGCCTTGAACTCAGCAATCCTCCTGCCTCTGCCTCCCGAGTGCTGGGATGACAGGCGTGAGCCACCACGCCCGGCGCTCCATTTTAATTTTAATATGAATTTACTTTCAGTCAAGAGTCGAGTGCACTTTCTTTTCGACACCATACTCTCCCTTTCTCTTTCAGGCTGTTTCTGGGAGGCAGAAGGTTCCATATGGAGGGAGTTAACTCAGGAGTAACTGCTTACAGTTTTAAACAGTAACCTTTTGCTTCCTTCTTAATGTGCTTACAGTTGTGTCTAAAAATATTATCTTTAACCTTTGGAAACGAATGAATCACATGAAACTACAAAATTATCAAATGTCTTGAAATCCATATTTAAAACATAAGTTACTTTTAATTTCAAACTCTCATGTATTAGGAGTGTACCACTCAATCTTTAAAAGATGAAAAAAGAAAAAAATGACTCAGAAGATAATCTCATACCATTCTTTAAAAAAGGAAACTGTTCCTTTCAACTTTACACCCCTCCAAGGCAATTCAAAACATATCACTTAATTTTCTTGGTCATGGACATTTCCAAGATGAGGTTTTGTATTTCCTTCCCATAGCTTCTAGTTATCAAAAAACCCAATACTCTTCATCCTCATGTTTGCTTCTGGAGGCATTTATTTTCTCCGGTGCACTGTCTGTGTCTTCCTTAAAAGCTGCTGCTATTGAAAGTACTTTGGCAGCAAGAGTTGGAGAAGTTTCTTCCTTGATCCAGGTTTGGATGTTACTGATGCTCGGCCGCCTGACTAGTGGGCAAATCCAAACTTGGAGACTCTAGGTCTTGCTGAGGGATCTGTAGTTTCTTCCGCCGATGCCGTCTCAGTGCTGTGACTTGAACTTTCCTTTCTGTTACTGGAAGACATGTCTTCCTCCTCTTCACAGCTTTTCTGCTGCTGCTTCAGGTCTTCTGATACTCTCGTTACTTTGCAGCCTTCTCCTTTCCTACTTTCCCTCTGCCATTTTTCTGGCTGTGGCCTCCCCTCAGAATCACATTACTTTTTAGCCAAATAAGCTGAATGCTTAGCTTTTGAATTTTTAGTCTTTAATTTTTGTCTTAAATTTGGTTACCAGGAAATTAAGGGAAATTTTTTGCCTCGTTGTAGTGATTAAAAATTTCAGGTATTTTATTTCTCTTCTTCTTCCTGCCCTCTATAATTGCATTTTATTTCCAATTTTTGCCTTTTCTTTATGCTTACAGTAAGTTTCCTATCACTGAGAAAAAAGGTCTAATACCCAAAACTCGAAGAGGAGTTTATTTCTTAAAAATTTGTATTCATAATTTGTACATGTTCACGGTACAGAATGATGACATTTATCATGGAGAGTTGGCACATGTACATAGCAGATTGGCTTTTGGGTTTTTCGAGAGGTTTATTTTGCCACACAGTTTCAGAAGGCTGGCCCATGGTGCAAAGGCAGGAAGGGCACAGCAGGAAATCCTAGTGGAAAAAACATGCTCAATCCATGGTAGCCAGGAAGAAGGGGAAGAAGTGGTGAGAAGGTGGAGGAAGGTGAAGGGGAGAGGAAGAAGGAAAGGAAAGGAAAAGAGGAAGGGAAGGGAAACGCAGGGACCCTCCGAAGACATGCGACCCACACCCTCCATCTGAACCCCATCTTTTAACAACACATTCGGCTCTAAACTTACAATGAGTATCATGTGCTCACGACCCAGTCACCTTCTGCCCCCAGTGCGTGTGACTGGGGTGACATTTTAGATCTGAACCTTCATACTTAATCTCGTAAGTGACCCCTGGCATGCCTAAAGTGTCACCTGAAGAGTACATTTTAAAAAGACAAAAGATTATGTTCATGGAATATCTGCTTTAAGTTAGGAGACCATGGGTTACTTAAAGATATTTCTATAAGAAAGGGTGTACATGAGGGAGAAAGAAGAATGAGATCAGTAAACAAAGAAGGGAGGAGCTGTAATATAAGTATGCTTGTCTTTCCCTTTCTAAGCTTCTGCGTGCATCAGAGATACAAATGGCTGGACAATAAAACAATAAAAAAAACCCAATAAAACAAGGGTGAACCTGGCCGGAGCTCCCCTGCTTGGCTGAAATGGACAGTGAGGGTTAAACTCTAAGAAGACATATGATGTTGTATCGTGTTTGGAATTCCTCGGGAGAGCAAAGAGCTGTGCAGTCCTGGGCTTGGAGAAACCTGGTCTCTGGGCTCAAGCTGGCAGCGACAGAAGGTCCACAAAAAGACTGTGAGGCTGAGTAGGACCTCAGTGAGCAAGCACCCCCTGCCCTGCCCTCTTTCACGAGACAGATGCATTCTAAAGGTGTCCCTCGGGGTCCCACCGGGCCCCGCCAATGTGTCACGATAGTTCGACAGTTGCCAGGAAGACAGGGGAAGCATGGCAGCCAGATGGAAGGGCTTCAGAGGGCTGCTTGGAAAATTAGCCCGGGGTAAAGATCCGAAAGGTCTGAGTTCTGTATTGGCACACACTGAGGTCTAGAGGAAAAGTTGGTGGGTTTCGCAGGAAGGGGGAAAGCTCTTCTGGATGGGACTAAGCGCTACAGAAAACTGGGGGGAGGCTAGCAGAGAGGCTCCTAACACTGCCAATACGTCAGCTTCCCGTGACATTTATGTTTCTATTAATGTTGGCATTTATATTGCTATGTTAGATCAATTAGCCTCTCATAATGTCTAGCTCATTGACCTTATCACTTAACTATCATATAGTGCCATGGATCACCTCAGAGAGACTGCAAAAGCAACATTTATAATTTTGAATAACCCAAGCCCCGGGCTGGGAAGCACTAAAGCCCTACTGTGGATAATCAGAACCTTAGGGAGCCTGCCTTTTTCTCACCTTGCTCGCACTCTGACAGCCCACTTGCTGTAGCTCAGACCTTACATGTTCCTCAAAGGCCCATGTTGAGGGCTTGGTCCTCAGTTTGTGGTGCTATTGTGCGGCTGTGGAGCTTTTGGAAGACAGGGCCTTCAGGGACAAGTCAGGTGACTGGGTCATACGGCTGAGGGGTATTAGGGCCCCACCCACTGTGATGTACTACTGCCCCCACAGGCCAAGGCGGTAGGACCAAGTGAGCATGCACTAAGGCTTTTGAAACTTGAACCGAAATAAAACTTTTTTTATTATCTCAGCTATTCTGTCACAGTAAAAGAAAACTGATTAATACACCACCGTAATAAAGGAAGGAGCAGAACCCACTCTACATAGCACTCGTATCTGGGGTATTTTGAAATGACCTAAGACGGACAATCACAAGATCGCAAAACTGGAAAAGTCCTTAAACATCACAGTTGGGTGTAGGAAACAGAAATGGACCACAGATGGTGGAGACAAAAGGGAGTTATCTAGAAGGCCTGGGGGAGGGGCCCTAAAGTTAACGGAAGACTAAACAACAAGGCTTGGGAGTAAAAAGAAACCCAGGTTCTCCAGAGAGCAGCACTCTCCTCGCAGGGGAGGGTTCGCCTGTGAGTGGCCTCTGCCACCCTTCGACCCTTCGAGACTTGGGCCTGGGAGAAAGGGTCCAGCTGCCAATACAGAAAGATAATGGGGTCCTTAGCGGCTATCATGGCAGGGCGGGGAGCTGGAATTACCTTTCCGCCAGCACTCGAGTGGAAATCTCTCTCCGGAAAGGATGCTGTTGAGAACGGGCATGGAAAAGTAGCCCTCTCCCGCGGGCCCGTGTACTGCTAGGCCAAGCCCAGGTTAGGCGACTGTGGCCCGCACAACGACATGGCTGGCGTTTACAAACCAGTGAGAGTGAACCAGAGACGAGGACTGAGTTTCTCACCTTCTCAGGGCCTGTTTCAACACCCGATGTCTTTGGGGCCCAAGTATCATAGTGAGAGTTTGGCCTAGGGCTGCTGGCCGGTGCAGACGCATCAGATTTGGGGAGCGGAAGAAGCACTTCGATAGACCCAGTTTTGAATTACAGAATGAGCACTGATGGTTTTAATGGAAGCTAATCCCTACCTCTGCTTTCTACAGCAATGTCAGTGCCATAGGCCCGGACAAAGGCCCAGCCGGAGGGGCCCCGTACAGCGAAGGGCAGGACTCTAAGTACCACAGGCTCTGGGGAATTTGAAGGATGCTGTTCGTCCAGTTGAGGGCACAGGGTTCCAGTGAGACGTTAACTTCCTGGGTGATGGTCGCCCCTGGTCCGGATTCACTTGAGGTCAGCGGAAGAACAGGCTGTCAAGGGTTCTGGGCAGTAATCAGATCTGCTGAAGAGAATGCAGTCTCCGCCAGGCAAGGCCAAGGGTGAGACAGAACTCAGCAAGAGCCCAGAAACATGTGGCTCTGCTCAGGGTGTTGCAGACGCAAGGGCCTCAGAGAGGAACCCGTGGGCTCCCCCTCCTGTCCGGAGAGGCCAGTGGCCGGCCACAAGCTTGTGGGAAGACGCTTCTGTCTTTGAGAAGCCACGAATGCGGGCTCCTCCAAGCCAAGGTCAGGGCTGAGAAAGTTCGGTTTAGCGCAGGGAGAGCACATGGGCGGGCAGATCCCGGTATTTCCAAACCTGTGTAAGCAGCGGAGCGCAGCGTGGGGGCCACGCAGAAGTCGCGCGTGCTGGCTCTGTGTCCAGCTCAGCTTGAGCCTGAGGCAGGCAGGGCTGGGGGCCGGACTGCTCCGGGGCAGCGGCTTCCGCTCCTCTCCACACACCCCTCTCAGGCACCTGTCTCCCCCAAGTCACCGTGTTATGTAGCTAAACGGATTCTGTTATGAAAAACAAAAAACTCCCCAAATAAAAGCATGACAAACCTGGCAACCCAAACTGAGAACGGGGACTTGAACTATGCTTCAGTTTTGATTTCTAGCTAAAGTAGTGATTGGACTAGAAGCAACACGTACCTGTTTTCATCAGAATTCATAAGCTTAATTACAGAGAAACTGAAAGCTAATAATTTCTACGCACTGTTATATCCCTAGGAGGCTAGTTACCATGGAAATCCCACTTTCCTTTTTCTATGTGTGGAGTATATTTACACAGAAAAGGAAGAGGAACATAAACACGATGGAAAGATTAAACAAGAGAAGGCAGTTTGCTACAAATATTTTACATTTATTATAAGAACACAGAAAAAAGGGTTCTGCAGATTCATGAATGGCAGTTGGTCTATTGGAAAAGAAAAGACTATTCAAAGGTGGTTTAAGTTTACAAAAATGTTGAAATCCTGTTTTAAAAACAGAGACAGCAATTAAACATCCTATAATGTTAGCCAAAATTCGAAGTGTATTTCTTCTGAGTATAAAAAACTAATAAATAAATGTTAAATACAGGCCTCAGTTAAAAATTGATAAGACAGAAAACTAACTGGTTTATACATTTAGCCCTCATTTATTTTCAGACTTGTTTACAAAGCCAGATCAACCCAGATCGTGTCTGTGTGTTTTGCACTTGAACTTTCCAGGAGAGGCACCCGACTTTCCAGTGTTTCTTTTATCTACTTAACAAATATATTATTTTAAAATAACAAAGGTTAAAGGTGCTATAACATGACCTTAAGTGACCACACATTGGCTCGAGAAGAAAACTCCGTTAGCCAAGGGCGCTTTGCTCAAAGCTGCTTGCTAATGGGACAGACGTGGGAACAGGTGGCTGTACCAGGAAAATGGCGCTTGAGGCTTGTGGGCTTCCCGCAGTCACGTGGCACGGGCACCATTTGTGTTTTGTTTTGTTTCAATTTGCTTAGTTTCCTAAACAAGTCAGAGCTGTGCATGGAATTTTTGGCTTCATTTTCTTCTCTTACATCTATTTGGCTTTGCTTTTCTTAACCCCATCATCCTAAGGAAATAAATGGAGAGACTTCCCACCTTTAAGGGCCTGTAGCAGCAGCCAGACCGCACCCAGAGACACAAAAGGTGACATAAAGTCAGCAGAATGTGCACCATTGACCCCCCACTCTACTCAGGCGCTCAGTCAGGCTATTTGAATTATTATATTTAGACGTAAACATAAAACCTGTAGCTGTCTTACTAAATAACCCATTTCTTATGAAAAATCTCAGTGGTTTATGAGTAGAAATGGCCCATTGGCACTATGTTCCTGGTCATTAGTCCACATCAACAGGATGTAATTGGAGAACTGACGTGTTCTCTAGCAAAGTGAAATATTCAAGTGAACACAGAATAACAGTGACAGGAGTTTCACCTCCCTGTCCACCGTAGTCATGAGAATCAAATTTCCTTCTGTCTTTGATTTTGATTTGATGCTCGGGATCCGTATGTAGAACTAAATTTAAAATTTATGATTATAAAATACTCTTATGGGAAATGAGGTGAATCTTATGGAATCAATGTCTTTGAAACTGAAGACAAAACTAGTGAATTCCTTTGTACGTGTGTTTTCTGCATGGTGCAGACGTGAAAGGCCTAGAAGCTAAGGAGGAATTAGGACAGATGCACTGTTGTTCGGCTGGACCTTTGGTGGAATCCAGTCTTCTAACTGGAGCTGAGGGACAGCGATTCTGCCTGGAAGGAAAAGGCCTCCACAGCCTCTGATACTCTAAATGCAGGGATTGCTGTCCTTTGAGTTAGACGTTCAAAGTCACGTCATGGTTCTCAGCACCTTGCCCTCCAAGATTTTGTACACCAGTCTGGCATTAAGAGCAGGCAGACAAGTTATTTCTACACAAGATAAGTAATTTGTAAGGAGAAAATTCCTAGGTTTTTAACTCCCTCTCAGAGCCTAAGATTTTCAATCCAGGGCACTTAGACATCTGGGCCTCAATTGAGGGAGTATCATTTTTTGCCCTATAAAGACTATCCAAACAACTCAAGACCTAAAGGTCCTATTATTTGATAAGAGCTTCAGGAAGAAAATATTAGTAAGTTTGAAATCACACAATTTCTTTGTACTTGGAGTTTTGTGGCTCCAGTGTGGGGTGGGGACTTCTTATGGCTGGCCATCTTCTATCTATCCTGTCTGACACAGCCCACTGGCATCTGACCTGTGCTTTCAAAATGAAGTCTGATGTCCTAGGACTGCGTGAATTGCTTATGTGGTCATTGTTTCTGCAGGGGCATTTTAACTGATACAAAGGGAAGCTGGTGTTTCAGTTGTCGGCTTTGATGGTTCCAGTTTGAAATCCGGCTTCTTGCTGTTATTTCAGAATGTGCTCTGTGCGGTTTTTAGCATATTCTTACTCTAGTACTAAAGACATTTCCAACCAATTGGTAAAAGGCACTGCTGGGGGGACTGTAGAGGCGAATGACATAACCCAGTGGTGTTCTGGGGTCTGTCAGGTAAGGCAGATGGGCTTGTTTTGACTTAAGATTTGCTTCTGTCTATTGAAACTAAAAAAAAAAAAAAATCACTTAACACTGCATCCATGAAATACTTGAGACCTTTGCACATAAGGAAAAGTGCGAAGGGACTAATATAAAATGCTGGCCAAAAATAATGAAGCGGAACAACGGAGCGTGTCCGGGGGGGGTACGGCAAATTAGCCTTTCAGCCCTGCTTTGGGTGGGTAGGTGTCACCTGATTGGTTTACAATTGGCCAAGACAACAGGCTGCTTCCCCCGGACCATTGCACTGTAGTCTCGACCAGTGATGCCACTCACCTAACACACCCGCCGCCCCGAGCGCCCCGGCGGCCTTGGTGAGGGATGCCCCCGGGGTCCCGGAGGCAGGGCCCTGAGCGCCGGAGGAGGGAAGCCAGCGCAGGCTGCTCATGGTGCTGCTGCACACAAGCTGCTCCTCGTGGCTTTTTTATTTATTCGAAGCTAAAGACCAGGAAACTGAGGACGAGGAAATACTAGCCAGAAGCAAAAAAACAAAAAAAAACCAGAAAAGCGAGCCCTCCCAGTGCTCTGTGCACCTGACGCAAGCCCAAGGGGAAAACGCAGACTCTGCTGCCGGCGTCATCCTGACCCCTCCGGACCGTCTTCCTCTGCAGGACTCCTGCACCCCGCCGGCCTCACTGGTAACATTCGGGAAGATGGTTTAAATCTGAATTTAGAGTGAATCTTGAACATTTTCGTTTTGGGCTGTTCAAGTTCTCTGCTAAGGAGGCAACTACATGTCTGATGCCAGGAGGGAATCATTCATGGAATAAAGACAAGAGTCTTGACAGCAGCTTTCCTGCCGAGCCGGCCACCCTAGACACGCCGCCCTGAGTCCTCACGGAGACGGAGCAAAGGCCACACGGATGTGACGGCAGCGACTTGCAGAGATGCCAGCGGCCAGGGCGGCCCCGTCAGGAAAGCTCTGCGGAGCGGAGAGGCTTGTGCTGGGTCCCCCGCGGCGGGAGCCCCTGGGTCCTGCCTTCCCGCCGGGGCTGTAGATGCCCAGCTCCTCTGAAGCCCCTTCCGGACGTCTTTGCCTGGCCTCCCGTGCCCTGCTCACCCATGCCGTGTTCTGACGGGCTACACAGTGTTTGCGAGAGTCCTTCCTGTGCTTCACAGTTAACCTCAGCTAAGTCTCCTAAGTGGTAGTTTCCCATACCCCTGCCGAATTCTGTTTCCTTAAGAGTACGGATCAATACCACAGGGTTCCCCTGTGGGTAAGCACAGGAGGAACCATTGCGTTAAGTTGGTCAAGATATGAGGTGGGGCTTTCAAGTAGAAGACTTTAGCCCACCTTAAACTGACTGCAAACAAAGATTTCTAGTAATTTATGAACCACCAGTTACCTTAGGTCTCCTGAATATAACTAATGCAGATGACCAAAGCCACCGAGTGGAGGACCAGGTCACCCAGAGCGGAAGCGTCTCCGAGCTGGGGGTGGAACTACACGCCATGCAGGGCACAGGTTACTGGGTCTGCTCACGCCAAGACCACAGGCTGACGCGTGGGAGGCACCTGGCTCCTTTCGGCTCCGGTGATCTTATCTGCTGTAGGAAGGGATCTCCCCGGTGGCACTGTCTTCCTCGGGCCCCAAAGGGCCACCGTCCAAATCTCTGTTGCACGTCACTCTGTCCACCTTCTCTTTGGCTGCCTCATTTTGCTCAGAGGAACTGGTTCCTCCCTGTTTGGACGTAGTACAAGCTGGCCGCAGCATCTCACTAAAAATTTAACGTGGCAGGACTGTTCTACTGTTGACTCTCAGTCCTTACCAGGTAGCTAAGTGATTCTCAATGGTTAATTAATGATTTTAACAATTCAGAATTTAGTCTTTGAGTCAATACAAGGCAGGGGGATAGTTTTCAGAGGGTGCTAAATGTTTAATTGAGTTATGGCTAAGATACAATTTGTACATCTTCTGTGTTACAGTATTATTTTTCAAATGAGAATTTTATGAAACTTTAAATCTGTACCAATAACTCCTTCAACTTAAAGTAGGTAATTTTGGTACAAGAAATCTTGACGTTTTACATCAGTGTCTTCCTTTGAAGAAATAAATATGGAATTCTGGCTTCTCCTAAATAATAATGTTCAGAGTTGATATGAAACTAATCAACCCAGAGAAAAATAAATTATTTAATAAAAAATTCCTATATATATATATATATAAGCAAATCAGTAATAGAGGTATAGCTTTATTTTAATGGTGAACTTCCATGCTAACTTAAAACAAACTTATTTTCATATAAAATCATTAATTTTGTTTAATTGATAGAAAAAGACAGTTTTCTTTATGTATTACTCTTTGTTGTACTTTTTAGTTTAGAGTCCTGTTGGTTTTATTTATTTTTGAGACAGGGTCTCACTTTGTAGTTCAGGCTGGCCCTGAGCTCACTATGTAGCCCAGGCAAACCTAGAACTCAGCAATCCTCCTGCCTCAGCCTTCCGAGTGCTGGGATTACAGGTGTGAGCCATCATGCCCAGCTCTGTGGTACGTGGTACTGATCGCTGGTGCGCATGAGTCACCATGCCCGGTATTGTTGTATGTGGTTGTGGGGGTGAACCAGGGACCTTGTGCTTGCTAGGCAGGCGCTGGAACCACTGAGCTAAATCTCCAGCCCTAGAGTCCTGTTTTATGTGAGGGGCCTGACCTAGTATGGAAGTCTTTTCATTACCCAGAACACTACAGAGAGCCAGTGCTGTTGGTAGGGAACACGCAAAACATCAGTAGTGTGATAAAGGAGTGGGTGTAGAAAGGCTTTGAGGCGAATAAGCCCTTTCTAGAAGACAGCAATTAATCTCTCTTCCACATGGCCACAAAACATTACATAGAATAGAGTATCAGGAAATAATCTTAAAGTATCCGATGACTCACAAAAAGAAAGTGGTCTGACTGAGATAATTGAACAATAACTTACAATTTGGATACATACTTGTGCATTCTGAGGTTTGTTTATCCTACTACGAGTTCCTCTGTGTGGGGGACATACTATAATGAACATACTTTGATCTCAACATGCTCTTCCACCAGTTTTATAAAGCCAAATTCATTCGAGTGGCACTAGCCAAACTTGATAAAACTGGAACAGATAGGCAGGAAGAACTATATTGTGGCTCAAAGAAAATTAAAACTATTTCAATGATAAGAGATTCTGTTTTCTTTCCTTAACCCTGATGCAAAAGTCCACTGTGAAAGGTGCTTAATGGTACTTAATACAATTAGGTTCTGGGCTACACTGATCTGCTAGGGAAGTTTTCAGTGTACCGTATCTGAGAGAAGCTGCCCAGGCATGGGTGAGGAGCTCTAGTTCTCATACTAGGAAACAATCAAAGGAGACTTTTCCCTGGGGACCTTGAAGCAGGATGGGTTGAAATAAAGCCTCAGTTTCTGAAAGTTAACAAAAACTGAAATCGCTTATTATTTTCCTGGAAAAGAAAGAATATGCTATCTTTGGGAAGTTACCTTAGATTACATGGAATAAAAAAAGGTGATGCTAGTTTGACATTAAAGTTATTTCCTTGAAAAAGGGATGAGCTATTTAAGTGTTTCTTACAAAGGCTCCTTGGTGATTCAAGGTAGAAAAATGCAGGTTACAGCCCGACTGCCTGAGTCCCTGTCATTAATTCAAGTAGTTATGGGTGGAGCGATGCTGTAGTGATATATGCAGCTCTCAGATAATCCGTTAATAACGCAGACTTGTGACCAGACTTAATCACATCCAGACTAGTGGCCATTTGGTCGGGTATAATTGTTTTTTTACTAAGCAAGTCATGGGATTTTGCATAGTTCTGAAGCCTCCTTTCCCTACATCAACTTGCAAATTCAAATTAGTATTTACACATGTGCTTTTTGGGTATGGATTAGCCTCCTAAAGTACATAATTCCAATAATTATCAGTGACAGAAGGGATGAATAAATTATGCTTCAAGCATGACAAAATTAACAGTGAAAATGGCTTGCATAAGCTTTTCTAAATGCATGTGCCTATATTAAATTTAATATTCTATAAAACTGATATGATCCTGAAAGACTCTCAATGAGTTATTAATCTTGAACTGTACCACTACTTGCTTTAGGACAAAGAGTAAAATGAAATTTAAATGCTGCAGATGTCATGATGTTTTGAAAAGCTTTTTCTCATTTAAGCACAGAGTTATGATGTGAATTGCAAATTCTAACAGCCTGGATGAGTAAAATATCAATGCCACACTCACTCTTTATACCAGAATGTGAGGATTAGACTTCAGGTCTCGTTTGCAAAATTAGAGCCCACGCCGTCCTGCTTTCTCTGTGCTGAGGCCGCTAAGTAGTGAGAGGCTTTCTTCTTTTTAACAAACAAAGAATATTATAAACAGATTCACCTGGAAATACTGAAAGTGGAAGAACTCATCTATTCTCACGTTTGAAGGCTGGCACTTAATCTTAATTCATGAGGCGCACTTTAATTTACTAGGGTACATGCTATCAAAAGACATTTCCACTTCTTTACAGTATCTGACCTAAGGGAGAACCATGCTGATTAGAAAGAAGCTGTGTGGATGTGTTGCAATGTGCTTTGGAGGGCAAGTTTATTATGCTTTCATTTTAGTCTGAATGCATTAATCAGTAAGTATGTGCCAGATTTGTGGAGGTTGAAGTGATAGGCACTTTCTCTCTTCCGTATCCCATCTGCACCCTCTGTAAGTGTTGGTGTGAGTTCTCAGCAGTGATGTTCACAGGTAGCAAATCCTGGAGAGGGCAGGAAGAACTTTCTTTTAGGCTCTTCCAGTGATCACAGGCCAAATCCCTGAAGTGATGTTTCCCGGGGCACAGGCCTGAGCTCGGAGGTTTGCAGGCCACGTTCACCCCGAGCATGACCATCTCCCGTACATGTATGTGTCCCGAGAGGCTACTGTGTGCACATCACAGGGGAAGCTCCGGGCATGCAGCCAACACTCCTACCAGCACTGCGCTCGCGCCTGCGACCCCGTCAGCTGCGGCACCGGAGGGGAAAGTGCACACAGGAAGCCACTCGTGGGCCTTGTTCTCAGTAACCTTCCCGGACTCCCGCTCCTGCCTTGTTCGGCTGTGTGTTTGTGTACGAGAATCAGCTCTAGAGACCGGTACCACGGAAGGGAATCCATGCCGGGGAACCTCCTCTTACGAAGAGGATACTCAACCAGAAGGGTGCTGCTGGAGTGCTGAAACGTGCACCTATAGTGTTTCTACGAGAATTTTTTGTCATTGCCATCAAGAGGGGCCTATTACGAAATCCTGAGACATTCCTTTCGACCCTCCGGATGGCAAGGGAGAGGTACACGACGTGCATCTTTCCAGAGGGTCTGTCCTGTCTCTGCTCTCGACTCCGCTGCCCGCTCTGGCTGCCCTTGCCCCCAGACGGCCCTCCTGGTCACCGTGGCTTCTTGCCATCCTGCTCTCTGAAACATCCTCTAAAAGCTGCTGCCCAGGCTCTATAACCGTGTGTCCTTGGAGGACGTGGCATGCATCATTTTCTGATGCTCAGACCGAGGAGGAGGAAAACAGCAACTTTAATAACGCAAGAGCAGTATGGTTCTTACTGTGCTTATTTCTGGCAAAAAAGAAAAGACAGACCTTGGGAGATCCAAGTAATTCCCCATACAAGATTATAACAAGAGTGTATTTAAAGTTACGATCCCGTGGCGGAGCAGAAAGCCAACTGTGGTTGGAACGTATCCTGCACACACACATTACCAGTGCAGTTGATAGCACCAATGCAGTGAGTCTGTGGCAGAAGCAGCAGCCTGAGAACTGTGCCTCACGTAGAACCCTGTGAGAAACATCAGTGGTCCTATGTATATCAAAGTCGGGAGGTTTTTTGTTTTTGTTTTTGTCCTTCACACATTTAGAGCCCTGCTTTTCTATCCACAGTGGCCTGAAATGGTGGGATTGTGCATAAAGCCCCTCATGGAACTATTTCTTCAATAAATTTGACTTTGACATATTTTAAAGTGGAACATATTTTTTAAAACCCGTTAATTAAAAAAAAAAAACCTTAGAAGATGGTTGCAGGTAACGCGGTATTAGCTCCGTTAACGAGCGCAACAGCATTGTCCCGCCGGGGGACAGCGTGCTGGCACCCTCCTCCGCGACTATGTGATTTTCCTCTTGATGATGTCGAGCTCGCGCAGAAGATCACTGAATTTAGGACGATTTTCAGGCTTATAATCCCAACACTTCATCATAATTTTACAGATATCCTCCGGACAGTGCTGAGGGGCTGACATCCGGTATCCTGGGGGTCCAAGAGAACAACAGAGGATTTAGAATCCAGATCAGCTCTAAATTGGTGCAGTGTCTAAAATTTAGTATCTTATAGAAAAAAATTGATTGAGGCATAATTCTCTTTCCCATGGCGATACAGAATTTAATATTAGAACTATGACCTCATTCAATATTCTGTATTCGTAAGAGAGTCTGAAGTAAAATGTGTGTCTACAGATGAGGATTTTGGTTTCTGTAAGGACTTGCTTCTTTCTTCAGTGACCCAGCCACGTGCCACGTGGTGTGTGTGTGTCTGGGCAGGAAGCGGGGTGTGCACAAGAGGCAGGAAGAGGTGAGCAAAGCATCCTGCTACACTCAGTTCGGCAGCCCTTGGGTTCCCGGGCGCGAGGGCCCGCCGTCTCGTCGAGTGTGCCCATCATCGGAGCGGCGGGCTCTCCAGGGTGTGATCGTGACCCAGTTATTACCCGGCCCGGATGTGGCAACACACAGGGTTTCTGCACACGTATTACAAATTCTTTAATTCGCAAAAGTTTCCTCCTGAAGACTGAACATTCCAGTTAGCAGTTATTTTCTTTTTGTGGTATGGGGGCTCAAACTCATGACCACGAGCTTGCGAGGGCAGGCAGTGAGTGGCGCCACTGAGCTAGCTGCGAAGGGCTCGGTTTGGTCTGAAGAAGCCGAGGCGGCTGGGGCACGCCACCCTGTTTCCCTGAGGCGAGCACTGTGTCACCGCAGCGACCCTGCTGGGCAGACGAGACCAACGGCCTGGCTCTCTCCCCCCCAGCAGGCTGTGACACCCCCCAGTACGTACTTCTGTTGCGTAACGTGGGGGCCTTGGCCGAGGAGTGAAGGGTTACACGGTGGAAAGCGGGGTTCGTGGAGCGTGTCGCGTCCGGCCACTTCCCCAAGAAAAACTGCCCGGCCTCGCGCGTCACCCGGGGGTTCTCCCGCTCCGTCGGGCTCGGGCCGGGACAGCCGCTGCCGGGGAGGGCGCCCTTCCTCCAGGCCGCACGGCGCGGCCCAAGAGCGGCACCGGGACCGGCTCGAGGGCGCCACGGCCGCACGCACATCCCGGCTCCCGCCCGGACCCGAGGCCGCTCACCTCGCTCCACCTGCTCTCGCGCCTGCTGGTTGGTCATGCCGGGGTACGGGCAGATGCCCAGGCTGAAGGTCTCCCAGAGCAGGATGCCGAAGCTCCACACGTCGCTCTCGGAGCTGTATCTCCCTGCAGGGGACAAGGAGGTGACTGACTGTCGGGCGCACGGTCGCAGGGTTACACCCGGCTCCACGGCTCCTGACCCGATCCTCCTTAAGACTTATCGTGTTACCAGCGAAGCGAACCATCTTCGGGCTGTTTAATCAGACCAGCCACAGAGCCCCCCTCAGCCCTGCCGTAGCGAGAGACAGTCAACACGCACGCTCCCTTTCTTCCCTACGGCACCTGGACGAGGTGAAAGAGTCACAGAAAAGCCATTATAGAGAAAAAACCGTGTGCAGCAGTGCTTAGAAGATAAGCTGGATCCCTGCAATTCTGTCTTCTACCTGCATCAATTTCTTTCTACTACCATTACAAACAAACTTAAAGCAATAACGAAAGTTTCTTAACTTCAGCTTTTTCACTTGGCACTGTTTACTGATGTTCTTACACGCTTAAAGGTCTCATTTTCTCCACTGATAGTTTCATTTATGGAAAATACATTTTTTATGTGTTTTGAATAGAGTGGAAATTAACATAGCCAGCTGATAAAAACAACTCCAAATTACATGGTGTCTTGTTTTGTCAGATATCTTGGTGCACCTGTTTTATTGAGCTTTATGAGCTAAACTCTTAGAATTTATTGTTTTGGGGAGCTTTCAGGAGAGGCGCAGAGATAAAAATGAAGACAAAATGTGTTTTGGAGATGATGTGAGATCCAGGAGGAGCAGCAAAAGAATTCCTCTCAGATTCCCCAACGCGTGTGTTTAATTTGAGGTAGCAGCACCGGCTATCATAACTCACTTCATCTACAGTGGGGAGGCATTTTCAATGACTTCGTTTCCTATTCCTCTTGTAGCTTCTCGCCTGCACGCCGCCACCCCCGGGTTTAATAGTGCCGGTGCTCTGAAAACATCTCCTCACTTAGCAGAGAACGGCCTCTTCTCTCTCGAGAGCGCGGGTGGGAGAGGGCGGCGTGCCCGCGCTCCGGGGCGGCCCGAGTCTGGAGAGGGCCTTCGCTGCAGATCGCTCCGGCTCTGTCAAGCGCCTGCTTAGCAGGCCGTGATTAAGGGCATTCACTGTGCTGCTGCAGAGATTAGTCTTCTTCCTGCATAGCAACACTTTGCATGTCTGGCAGCCAATGATTTAATACCTTTCATGAAAGTCATTCAGTGGCTACAAGTTAAGACTAATTTCTTTTTTTTTTTTTTTTGCTTTTTGAGACAGGGTCTCGCTTTGTAGTTCAGGCTGGCCCTGAGCTCACTATGGTGCCCAGGTAAGCCGCCGCGAACTCAGCAATCCTCCTGTCTCTGCCTCCCGAGTGCTGGGATGACAGGCGTGAGCCATCACGTCCGGCATTGTGGTATGCGGTGTTGATTGTTGGTGGGCGTGTCTCCACGCCCAGCATTATATGTGGTTACCGGGGATCGAACTCAGGACCTTGCACTTGCAAGGCAGGTGCCGGAACCACTGAGCTAACCCTCCGGCCCAAGACTAATTTCTTTTTAAAGAAAGTAAGTTATCCAGAGTCAAGTATCTTATTTGGTAGATAATATCTGGGCAGAGATCAAGAAAGGGACATCAATTTGCTTCTACCATCTGCCGGCCTTTGAGTACGCTTCCACTCGGAATTTAAAAAGCCACTGCTGGGGGCGAGTTTACCCACCTGAGCAGCCAAAAGCCTTTGAGTACCGGTAAGGTGAGTGTGGCAATACTTGCCTCTAGGGAGGAAAATTATGTGGCTAGAGCTGAGTGGACTCTAGGCCCTGCAGGACGGCCTGATCTTCCTAAGGATACGTATCACCTTTCCTGTAGCCCTAAGCCCAGTCTTTGAAGGGTTCCTTGGATGGGAAGGTTTCCCCACGCAGCCCAACACCACACTTCGTGGGAAGCTCAGGCAGTGCTTCGACAGATGGAGGCAAGAGTGAAGGAAGGAATCTTGGAAACAAGGCTGTGTCTACCAAACACAAAGTGTTATTTATATAAAATAAGAAATATAACTAGAAATAGGACTTTCTAAGATATTTATATTTTTCTTGCTTAAAAAATGCAAAGATTTATAGCCCATCTTTAGTACATTAATGTTTACAGTTTCTCAGGGTAGTCTGTGGCCTGTAGGCTCTTCGAGGAATTTCTGATTTGGGTTGGGTAGTGCTGTATAAACCCCTTCCTCCTCTGCCTCCTTGCCATATGAAGTATTCTGGATCTTATAAAATTAGCATTAAAGACTGCTGAAGGGCATCTCCCATTATCAATCAAAAGTCTTCATACTTACTAAAAAACACTCAGGTCTGGCTCTTAGAGGCATCTGAAGTTAGAACTTTAATTTGTAGATACTTAAGTTCAGGACTAAAATGTACAGGTCAAGAAATAAAATTTACTTGGTATAACTGCTTAAACAGTAAGAGAATTTTTAAAGACTCTCTAAGGTAGAGAATCTGGGGGACAAATTCAAGAGAGCTGGATTTTACTGGTAAAAGTTTAGGGACTCCCAAGGCCAGGTCCAGCTTCCCTTGCGCGTAAAAATGTTTTGTCCTGTTTTATTGTTCCTCTCCCCACAGACCTAGAGTGACAGTCACTGCACCCGAAGAGAGTGACTGTAGAGCTTAGCAGGCCCCTGTGCCGCTCTGCCTGGCTTAGGAGCGTAGATCGGTTCGCAGTCGAGAGGAAATGTGCCAGCCACTCTTGCTGGCACACGGAAGGCCAAGGGTGACCTAGCCTTCTGCCAGTGTCGGACTTGGCCCCAGCCAGCTCCTAAGCCAACTGCACTCAAAAGCTGAATCTGGAAAGCATTTGGTGAGTCCTCAAAACGTGAACTGTCAGAGGACCTCAGGGCTCTGAGTCTGTGCCCCGGAGGCCTTCCTCCGCACGGCAGCACTGCCCACAGCCGGGACGTGCAGCTGCCCACACACGTGAGGGGCCGAGCGGGTGAGCACATGGGCTGTGTCCTCGCGACGAGGCGTTAACCAGTCTCGAGGAATAAAGTACTGATAATACTCAATAGGAATGAGCCTTGGGAACAGCATGTTGGATGGAAGGAGCCAGACATAAAATCCGCGTACCCGATCCTGTTATTATGGCCAGAAGAGCTAAGTCCACAGGGACAGAAAGCAGATTAGTAGTCTGTCATGGGTTGATGGGCAAATGAGGAGAAATGCTTAAATGGGTAATTTTAGAATGATGAAAAATTAAAACTACATAGGGATACCAGTTGCCCAATACTGTAATTAATACTAAATGTTACTGAATTATGCATTCTAAAATGGTTAAACTTTACATAGATTTTTACCTCAATTTTTAAATTGTTTTCATTTTCACTAAGGCATTATTTCCTTATAATTTTCATGATGGGGTAATGTTTCATTTTTAGTCTATGAAGTATCATTTTATGATATTTTCATTCCAAACATATAGACATTTACCAACCCCCAGGTTTATATGCTGTTTCCATTAATGAAAGTGTAATTTCTAATTTCATTTAAAGCACTCTGGTCTTTTTCTTTTTTCTGAACTGTTGAGGTTACCCACTTCTGTGGCCCATTTCACCCCAACTGCAGAGAAGGCAAGCTATACTTATTTGCACTTGTAAGGACACAAGAAAAGTTCAAGTGAAAAAAAAAATCACTGCTGTTTTAAAATTTAATTTCCAGCTCCTGCTTCTTTTCAGTCTTGAACTGGGCAGCTAAGAAACCATGTTGACTTTGGAATGAGAAATTAAGGAACTGTGTGACTTGATGTTTTAGAAGTTTCACATTAGAGGAAGTTATTGGGTCAGATATGACGTTCAAAGAGATGGCGTAGACCTACTGCAACGTTACACTCTAATATCTAGTGAAGTAAAAAAAATCACTGTTATATAAAAATCACTTTTATATAAAAAGCTTTCCAACCTACAGTCATATTTAAAAGTGCTTATGTCTACCTTTTTCATCGCGCAACCCCCATAGCAAAATCTGATGACTAATATCAGTGGGCTAAGTATGCTCGTGTCTCATGCAAGGGATGAACACTGATATATTTGCGTTCATCTTCCAATTCTCCCTTGGCGTCTGCGAGGGCTGTAATACTGCTGGTGAACGCTCTGTGCTGCCACAGCCCGCGCTTACCACCCAAAAGAAAAGCAGCCTGTCCTTACCGTAGTTAAGAGCTTCTGGTGCCGTCCATTTAATGGGGATCTGCTTCAGGCCGGAAGATGAGTACACGCCGCCATCCTCTTGACGAGACATTCCAAAGTCGCTGATTTTCAGAACATTATTTTCACCTACCAGGCAGTTTCTTGCAGCAAGGTCTCTGGGTTATAATAAGACACGGAAAAGATCTATTTAAGCAAATTGAAAGCCGCTTTCACATTTAAGACTTCCACACTTTGCATTTTTCCATTTACAGTGTATTTATAATAAGGTTAAGAATTTTGCTTGTGATTTACCAGCCCTCTCATCTTCGCTGTCTTAGGTAAAAATCATCCGCGGGAACATTTGCATATGGAACAGGCCACGCGGTACTTTTCGAGGCGTCCCGCATATTTCCATTTAAATAGAAAAACCCCAATTCCAAGGTTAAGAGGAAATCGCGTGGGAAAGGCCAAGCGAGCTTAGCCCGGCTTCTCCTTCGACTGGCCTTCCTCGGGCGCACGCGCGAGACTGAGAGGCCGGACGTCCTCCTCCCGCCCCGCCCGGCCGCGTGGGCGCTGCCTCCCGGGCAGCCCGGGGCAGCCTATCCCAAAGCGTCCCGCAGGCTGGGAGCCGCTGAAAAAAGTGATGACAGCAGGGAAAAGAGCGACAGCAGGGAACCTGGGTGCGAACAGACCGGAGGGAGGTCTCTCCGGTCCCGCGAAGGGCGGGGCTTGGGTGCAGTGTGGCGTGGCCTCCCGACCTCCGCTGCATTCGCTTTAGAAACTGGTTCCTGTCTGAGCTGAGTATTAAATGCTATACTTTGCAGCCCCCCACACTCTGCTGTGGCCGATGCAATGCAAGCACGTGAAGCCATCTAATTTCTAGGCAGTTCCACGCCCTGGCACTGACCCTGCTACCCCCGGAGGGCGGGAAGAGCAGACCGGGGGCCCGGCTCTCACGGGCGTGGAGTCGCTGGCGCGTGCTGAGCTGACAGAGGGTGTAAGTACTCGGATCATTTCTAGATTTTTCCGTATCGCGGAGGTGGTTTCCGTTCGTTAGGCGGTTCCGTTCCGGCTCACGCGTGTGTGTCGGAACGCACCGCGTGTGAAATTTCTAGTAGAAACTCAAGCGGAGATACTGAGCGGGGGTTTGGATGCAGCAGTGCGGGGGGCAGGAGAGAGGCCAAGGGGTGTAGCCGCTCAGGGAGCAGCAGGAGCTACGGGATCGGCACGCTCACCTCGGGAGGGAGAGTAGAGACTTGTAAAACGGGACTGAGGGGTTAAGTCCTGGAGCAGGGATGACGAACCTTCCCGAGCTCTCAGTGGTTCAAACAGCCCGCCCAGGCGAGGTGCCCTGCTTCACCCCCACTGCCCTGGAGTTCGCCGCAATCTAGAGGAAGATCTATGCTTCTTTATTTACTCCTGAGAACCAGTGAACTGGTTTCATTTTCAACTGATACATTCCAAAGATAAACATATCAAACTGTAGCTCTAAACATTAAATACGACTCAAGAGTTCCAAAAAACGTCTGATTTATATGATTGGCTTTGTAGTAACAGGGGAAACACATTTGAAGCGACTTGACACAGAAACTGCTGACTCGTGGTGGTGATTCCTAGGGGTAGTTTGATAATCAGAGAAATAGTATTTTTACATTTTGGGGGAAATCTTGAGTGGTAGAACCTAAAGCCATTCAGGAATGTGAAATCTGTTGCACCCACTGGTTGAGGTTGTTTTTATTCATTAGATCAAGTCTTACGATGGAAAGCCTCACAAGAAGTCCAAGTTTAAAATTAAACCTTGGGCTCACTTCCCAGTTTTGAAATATAGCAGACGACCATGAACTCCCACGGGGAGAGCGTAGTGCCAGACAGACTGAGTGAGAACTGAATAAATAAAGCAGGCTTTTGCTGTCTTAATCTGTAGGAAGGAGCGATCCGTGTTGGCTCAGGAACTTCCTGTCCTACTTTGAGCTGCGCAAAGTGGATGCTAATCCTCATCCCTCATGTGGCCCCAGGACAGTTCATGTTACTCCTCTAAAAGACACAAGTTAGCAGGGTAAAGTGGGGTGTCTGTCAAGACCCAGAACACAAAATGTGGCTCAAACGAAGTCATCCACAAGTGACTACTGTTGTTTCTGGTATTTACATATTATTACTGCCGTTGTTTGTTACAAGAGGCCTTGCTTCAGGATGTATAAATCATTTTTCAAAATGCATCTTTAAGGTATGTCATGATCACAAGGAAAGAAGCCGTCACTTGAAAGCTCCCGATGGGAGGCCAGGGGTGTAGGACATACTTCTGAAGATGTACTTGGACTTACATGTTGAGATTCTTTGGAGGTATGAAATTTCTCTACATTAGAGGTGTAGTAGATGTTTTGGTAGATTATTTCCTTTCTATAGTATTTCAGCATTGTGCAGGATGCAGACAGGTATGGGTATTGATTGACAACTGTCAATCAGGCTGTATATTGTTTCTTTATGTCAGATTTAGGAACTTCCTTCACGCTTTAGCCTCTCTGAACTGGAAAGGAAAAACTGCTTGGTGACTTCCTGAGTTTTAAAACATTAAATCGACTGTTAACCTGTAAAAATGTCTGCTGAATTTGAGAGGTTCTAGACATATTTGATTCATGGGACTGATCTTAATTGATATAAAATGTTTTAAAAAAAGCTTTCTGAAGAGGACAATCGATAGAATGTAGTTCGGATGTGGCAGGGTAAGGTCATGATCCGTACTTCTGCTGATCCTCACTAAAGTGAGGTAACATACTCCTTGGAAGCTCTTACAGGTAAATGCAGCCCTGTGGCTGCGAGTGTCCTGTGCCCTGCAGCCCCTTCTCGATTCTCGGCAGCTCTCCCCTTACAGTCACGCCCGATGCCAGCCCCAGCTCTGGCGATTCAACCCCCACACAGACCATGTCTCCCCTCCTTCAGCAGAGGCACCCAGAGAAGAGGTCCCACGGCCAGAGCAGAGGCTCCCCGGGTTCTCCACACGAAACGGCATGGATTTCAGCCCAACCCCCGAGTCACACACATCTGAGCAAACCCGCATCCATGCAGAGAGTTAAATAATGTCTAACTGCCAGCCTGCTCTCAAAGTACAGGACCAGTTGTGTGTTAAACACAACCACAGGCTCAGTCTGTAGCTTGACCCAGCCAGGCCCACTGTTAAGGTCTCCGTTTTAGTAGAGAATCTCCAGAGGAATGTAGCATAGCTACGAGGGCCTATCAATATGACATTCGCAATACAGCATCAAGGCCACAGTTCAAACTTGAAAAAGAGTAAGGAAAATGTGGCTGGTGTTGGCATTTATTGGCAGAGTACGTGTTTAGCATATTCAAGGTCATAGGATGAATCCCCACCCCCAACCCCAAAACAGAAAAAGCAAAAATCTGACCAATTCCAAAGGTGAAAGGAAAACGCAGTGATGTCTAACTCATGATAATCAGAACCACAAGAAATGCCTTTCGGTAGCCATTACAACTATACTCCACAAATGAAAACACTTGAAATGTAGGACAAGCAGAAGTTCTCAGCAAGAATTTGGAACCATTAAAAAAAACCCTGGCCTGGAGATTTAGCTCAGTGGTTCTGGCGCCTGCCTCACAAGCGCAAGGTCCTGAGTTGATCCCCAGTAAATACATATAACGCCGGGCGTGGTGGCTCATGCCTGTAATCCCAGCACTTGGGAGGCAGAGACAGGAGGATTGCTGAGTTTGTGGGTTCCTTGGGCTACATAGTGAGCTCAGGGCCAGCCTGAACTACAAAGTGAGATCCTGTCTCAAAAAAAAAAAAAAAAACCTTAGAGCTTAAAAATAATTTAAAAAATAAAATATCTGAGGTTCATAAGGATGAATAAATATAAAAGTTTTTTCTAAGTTCTTTAAAATATGACTGAATATTTAAAACAAGTATGATAGCATTATCTGGTTGTAAATTTTTGACTTTTTTTTTTTGAGACAGGGTCTCGCTCTGTAGTTCAGGCTGGCCCTGAGCTCACTATATAGACCAGGCAAGCCTCGAACTCAGCAATCCTCCTGCCTCTGCCTCCCGAATGCTGGGATTACAGGTGTGAGCCACCACGCCTGGCAAATTTTTGACATTTTAGAAAAAGTACTACAACACTACTGTTCAAGGTTAGGCATGTATGCTGCATCTCTAGAACAACCACTCATGAAATGCTGTGAAGTGATACAGCAGAAATGTCAAGAAGAAAATTGATTAAAATACCAATAATACCAATAGCTAGAAAGAAGTGGGGTATTATTACTAATTTCTGCAGGCATTAAAAGGCTAATAAGTTTCTAGAAAAATTTTATGTAACAAATTTGGTAGCTTAGATGAAAATGGATACAATTCTCAAAAATATATCAAAACTGACAAAAGAAGAAAACTAAAAACCTAAACACTTCCCTTTCTACAACTTCAATGGCTTCATTAGTAATTCTAGCAAATATTCATGGCAGAAGTAATAACATTATGTAAATTTTCTCAAAACAGCAGGTTCACTACCTTAAACTCATTTGAGGCCCGCAGAACTTCAACACAAAACCTAATGGGACATTACAGAAAAATAACTCACATGAAGACAGAGCCAAATACCCGTAACAACGTATTAGTGAATCAAATCCAATGTCCTGTAAAAATGGCAATGCATCAATGACCAAGCAGAGTTTATCCTTGTAAAGCAAGACTGGTTTAACATTTTAAAAAGTAATGTTATTTACTAGATTAACAGGACATAGGCGGTAAAACGATTGCAGGAAGAGCAACGGATTAAATTCAACACTCATTTATGATAAAGCTCGAAGCAAATTATTAAAGACCTTCCTCAACCTGACAAAAGGCATGTACAAAAGTCCTGATTCACGGACATTCTCAGTGGAAAAGAACTAAGCTACTTCCCCCTCCGATCAAGGCAAACGCCAGCTTTTAACACTTCTGTTCAGAAGGATCTCTGTCATGGTGGTCATATTCTTTAAGATGAAAAAGAAAAAGCTAGCAATAAAAGTTATATTGGAGATGCAAGTGTCGTTTTACATAGAAATCTTTGAGAATTCGCATAACAAGAATTGGAACTAACAAATTAAGCAAAGTTGCAAAACAAAAGGTTTAATACAAAGAAGTATTCTTATACGTTACCTTTTTAGAAAAAAAATTTCATTTACAGTGGTACCAATGAAACAATGCCTAAAAAATTATCTAAGTACATGCAAAGATGTCCCCATATTCAAGAAGTGCAAAACTCAGCATCATTTATGTGCCCATTCCTCCCACTCTTATATTCTTAACACATTCCCAACCACAGTTCTGACAGATAGCCTTGTAGAACTAAACAAGGTGGCTCTAAATGCCAAGATTTTTAATAAAATAATTTTAAGACAGATGTACAAATCTGAAGGACTTGATTTAAAATCTTAACACAAAGCTAGTTACCAACAGAGTTCGATTTACATTGGCAAAAAGTTCTGTCTCAACCAGGCAGGACAGGGGGAGGATGTGAATCACAGTCACGGTGCACCATGGCCTGAGGACCCCTGTCCAGGCCCGGGCCAGGCTCACAGAGTTTACAGTTACTGCGGCATTTTAGTCACTTACAGGATTTCATTGTTCTTCCCTTGAAACAAAATACAAGCCATAAAAATACATATACTTGTTTTCTGATAGCCACTGTTGTACGCTCAGTTTGGAGGTCTGTCTTCTACAATGAGTACGGTCTTACAAGGAGTCCATCTAAAACTGACACGTGGAATTCAATGTAAGTAAAATTTTAATAACATTTACAGAGCATGCTATTTTTTTGAGCTGCACGAAGTTCAAGTCAGTGGAAATGGTATCTTTCTGGATAATCTATGAATAAAAACAGTAAGCCTGCAGGGAATACGCATGTATTACTTCTTGTTTCCCTGGTACTAAAAGTGACAGAGAAGATACGGCCTGAGGGCTGAGACGCTGCCAGTCCGGCCTGGAGATGAGGCAGACACACACGTCCCCCACCCTGGCCTCCGGATGGCCAGCCCCTCGGGGAGCCCCTCCGGCGCTCTGTGCTCCTCACACGGGACACTGCTGACGAGAACGGCCTCCGGGCCTTGCTGGCTCCACCGTGGCCTCCAGGAAGGCAGAGAAACCCCAGCGCGGCCGCGTCCTTCCCGGAGGCCTCGCGGTGGCTCTGCCTCACTCCTTGCGCGAGCGACGGCCCAACATGCCGCTCGCTGCTGAAGGCGAGAACTGTCCCCCTCGCATCGGCTCGGGGTCTTATCCGAAGAGTCGAAGCCCCCCTTGGGGCGGGGCGGGCGCCTCACAAGCCTCACAGGAACGAGGCAGCCGAGCGCCTCGAAGCCCAGCAGCGGGCATGAGCTGGGGTCGGGCCATGTTCTCCCGTGCAATGTTGTTTGGGCCCAGTTAGTATTTTCTACTTGCAGTTATGAATTTACAGTCAGGATTTATCCATCACACTACAGAGAAATACTGGCCACCTTCGGGGGAGGTGCAAAAACTCCTCCTGGCTCTGGATGACACTGCTGTGCGCTTGCGAGAGGAAAACCGCCTTAAAGGCCCAGAGAGACTCGGCCTCGCCCTAAATCACGCCGTGAAGCCAACAGAGCAGGGAGCAGAGGCAGCGTGAAGCACGGTGCGTCGCTTTCCACCGGGACGGAGAATCATCGCCCCACTCCCTCCCCCTCTCCGAGCTGGGACCCAGGGCTTTGTGCACTAGGCCAAGTCTCTGCCCCTGACCCACAGATCTCCGGTTAGATAGCTGCCCCAAGTGTATTATGGGGTTATCGTAAAATAGACATCAACTTTACATCATTTACCGGCTCTTGAACTTTTAGAAATTAATTTATTCTTGGCCTCTGTGTTCTCATTTGTAAAATGGGGATAATATCACCAACCTCAGAAGGTTGTAAAAAATAAAGATCTATAAAAGGTTTAGCATAGTAAGTGGGAAGCCATTCGATAAATGCTAGTCACACACTAAAACTGCACCTTTATCACTGGAAAACCTGAATTTTAATCACAGAAAAAATATATTGGAGGGCCGGAGATTTAGCTCAGTGGTTCCGGCGCCTGCCTCGCAAGCTCAAGGTCCTGAGTTCAATCCCGGTAACCACATACAATGCTGGGCGTGGAGACTCACACCCACCAGCAATCAGCACCACATACCACAGTGCCCGGAGTGGCTCACGCCTGTCATCGCAGCACTCGGGAGGCAGAGGCAGGAGGATTGCTGAGCTCGAGGCTGGCCTGGGCTACATAGTGAGCTGAGGGCCAGCCTGAACTACAAAGCGAGACCCTGTCTCAAAAAAAAAAAAAAAAAATATATATATATATATAATAGGAAAATTACTGCCTTTCCTCTTTTCTAACTGGAATAAACTATATGACAGTGATCTATATATGAATGGAAAAGCTATTCAAATTACTTCTAAACCTTATGCGGTCCTTACACTGTGTCAAGTGCTCCTTGAAGCACTTTCGATGTACAAGGCACAGGGACTTGAGGAGCTTGTCGAAGGTCACACAGCCGGTAAACGGGGGGAGCAGGGATCGCGGCCCAGCCGCCCCCATGTGCGACCTCAGTCCCTTACAGAGCGCCTCGTGGGCGTGGCCGGCAGTCTCCTGTGGGACAGAGTCAGACCACACACGCGCCAGCCACGTCAGCAGCTACAGCTCCTCAGTCTGAAGCAGCGAGACGAGCCGGCGCTGCCTGTCTCTCGGAGAGCAGGGGTCCGGCTCCCTCCCCGCCCAAACCAAACACAGCCGGCCTTGCCTTCCGTGCGTGACCAGCTGTTTTCTGAAGAACACAGGTGCTGCCCACCGTTTCCGGCAATTTGAGGGTTTCCATGGAAGGAAGGTAGGGCCACTTGTTTCCTGTTGTAAAATTTTGTACGCAATAATAGGGGTAAAACAACTCTCAGAGCAACTGGGGGGTGTCTTTGGCAGAAGACGTGGCAGGTTGGGCTCCCTGGATGTTTTTAACAGATCAAAAGCAGAACCCCTATTTCTCTGAAAGCGGTAACATCAGACTGGCCAAGACAGCCATTCTCCTTACATTTACCTTGTCCTTCTTTTGAGTAAAATACAAGTAAATACGAAAACCTCCCTACGTTTCTCACTTTCAGCACATGCAAATTTCGCTCCTAGTTTTGCCCTCGGCAGAGTGCTCCCCTGTGCGTTCTTCCTCTCCCCTCCCTCCTAAGTTCTGCGCCCCTTGGGAAGGGGCATTTGTTCCTTAAAGAGGCCCCAGAAGCCCAAGCTGCAAAACTGTGGAAACTAATCCCATTATTGAAGTGTGCTTATTTTCTTTCATTGAAAAACTGTTCCAATGCTGCAGCTTTCTAAGAGGATGGAAATCCAAGTGCGGCCTGCCTCAGTGAGGACCCGGCCGCGCGTGGGGTGGGGTGGAGCGTTAGTTGTGCTTTTCTGGTTCCGACTGGTTCAGTGCCCTGTGGGTACGTATGTACGGGAGAGCCAACAGGCCTGTTCCTGAAAGGTCTGTTGCCGCAAAGATCCCTGGGTACTCGGAATTTGAGTCTCTTCATTTACATAAAGCCACTGCTAAAATGCCAGTGTGAAGAGGGGGGCACAGGTTGGCCCTTCCATCTTGGCATAAATTACTTGAACAGGTAAACTGATTAGACAGCACAAAGCTTAACGGGATGGGACGACAGCAGATTTGACAGTGGGCAAAGGAGGGAAAGGAAGCTGGAAGAGCGGGCCTGGGTACGACGCCTGGTCCAGGCTCCTGAGGGGCCAGCGTGGGCGGTGGGTGCCGTGCCTGTCCCAGGGCATGACCGGCACTCGGTTTCCTGAGCGAGCTGGGAATTTACACCGGATGCTCCCCTCTCGCCAGCAGGGGCGTCTGCCCCGGACTGACCCTGTGGAGAGCAGGGCTCGGCCTCCCCCGCGCTCCTGCCCTGCGGCGGGACGGAGACAGCGCACCCCGCCCGACAGCCGGCTGAGAAGGACTCGGGGGTTCAGCCTCCTGTGACACGGTCACGCTCTGCACGCAGGGAAATGCTTACTATGAGGTGTGGTTCTTCCACGACTTCCCCACGGGAGAATTCCTGCTGGCGACGCACAAGAGCACACCCCACACACTCTTTGCTTTAGCTTAGAAATTAGAAACTCATGCTAAATACAGATACTGAAAAACACTCATAAGCAAGCACACAGCGATAACACTGTAGTCTTAGATTGACCTCAGAAACCCAAAGGCGCCTTTCTTTGTATTTGCTGTTGTTAATCTGGTTTATAAAGTTTTATAGAATGGTTTCTCTATTGGGATAGTCAGATAAAATTCTTAGGCAATGTTCCTACTTCCTGCTGCTGCACTATGCAGTGATATAACTCTCGA
Organism: Thryonomys swinderianus; assembly: GCA_004025085.1. Lineage (NCBI taxonomy): Eukaryota > Metazoa > Chordata > Mammalia > Rodentia > Thryonomyidae > Thryonomys > Thryonomys swinderianus. Next base: position 28,515 of record PVIC010004155.1, read on the forward strand.
GAGATTACATCTGGGTACAAATTTCAAGTGAATATTGATCTGCTGTTAAACTTATTAATAAATAAGAGTCTGATCGAGAGGAACTGGAGGGATTAAAAAACAATGACGGGAAGTAAATGTTTGATTATCTTTCATTTACAGAACTGTAGCAAATTTCAAATGATAACTCAATAAGGCAGCTTGGCCTTAAGCACATGCATCAAAGGCCAGCGGGCACGGGAGGCCACATACTGTGGATGCTTCCGCCACTGGCTCTGCTTCTCTGGGTAAAGCCTCTTTCTGAAAGACTCCTTGGAAGGCACATTTGGAAAACATATGCTCAGAACAGGTGCGAATGGATCACTGCAAACAGAAGCTACATGGCTGAGTGGCCGCCAGTACAACTTACAATGTTATGCTTGGATGCCATAAATTACTCTGAGCAACAGACTGAAAAAAATGACAAGACACCCCCCTACTGAGTAGCCCTCGTGATACTGAGCTGTCATTTCCTGACAGCTTTGTATGTGGTCGGTACTGTTTTAAATGTTGTCCTAAAACCCATTCTCTGATGATACTCAACTGCATTTGATACTAATCCATACAGTCAATACATTGCATAATTTTTTTCTAGGAGCAGTGGTGCAGACATCTCTGCTGCGGGCAGTTCTGGACTTGGGACTTAGAGACTAGAGTTCTCAAGAGGTGTTTATTCACTAAGCTGTGTGAGTTTATATACTGCACATGGACCTTGAAAGTGAGAACTTGAGTCTTTTGACTTCTGTGAGCGTGAGTTCTGGCACCCAATGTCGAAGGCGGTCGCCCTTCTTTGCTTAGTGTCCACCCTGCTGTGAAAGCCATAGGTTTAGAATGGTTAACAGCAAAAACTCAGCTGCCAAGAATTCTACGATGTTTTAAAATGAATTTGCAATCCAGTAATCACAAAAGAGGAACAGTACTGCAGATAGAGTCACGCAAGGCAGCCTTCTACCTTGGATGCAGCTCGATGCGTGCCTGGAACACTTGAGATAACTTGGAGGAAACAGGGTCCACAGTACCAGCCGATGGTTATTTAGCTGACGTTCTGTATACCAGACGGGGAAGGCATTGTCCTTCTGTGACTGGTGGGATGGATCTAGATCTAGCCACACAGTGGCAGAGGGTTCTGATGAATTTCTGTGTTGCTGCTGCCATAGTGTCAGGAGCTAACGAATGCAGGCCACACCAGGAGGGTGAAATACAAGAGTGCTACTCCGTGGGGCACATGCTTCCCCTCACCCAACAGCCAACTGTCACCATACAAGATCCCCGAGTTCACCTCTGTGGGGTAACTGTGGGCTGTATACCCGACCCGTGACGCAGAGTTCCATAAGAATAACAGGAGTCGTTTATTGAGCATTAATGGTGTGTTAAGCATAGTACTGAGCACTTTATCGCTGCTAATCTGGACCATTACTTGGGAATGCAGATATTTTGATTTTATAGGTAAACTGAGGCTCTGAAATTAACTTGTCCAAGATCACAAGACTGTCTTGCTTCAAAAGCCCATGTTCTCCTTGTTTTCCACAATGGTAAGTCTTCTCTTAGTATCTGTGATATTCTGTTCATCTTGACTAGTTATACTCTTCAACTCCTATCTAGATACATGTCCACAGTTTTGTTCCTGAGATTTTTCTTTTCCATTTAAATTTAATGAAATAGGGCTCTTGACTCAGTGCTTATGCTACAGAACACAAACACATTGAGAAGACTGTAATAGTTATTTCTTTTCCTATGCTATTTTCCATTCTGTAGAAAAGAATGATTTTTCCATAACCATATGTTTTGTTTTCTGCCTTCACAGTCACAGTGGGCCCTACAGGGAGGTGTAAAAGGCACGGGGTAGCTGTGAGGTACAAGGTGCCATCCTGAGCCTCAAGGTCACGTACATTTCATAGTCGGCTACTAATGAACTAATGCACTTCAATTATGGTATGCCACACTCGACTTAGATGCTGAACGATTTGCGCATCCTACAGGGCTTCATTCACAAGATTATCTTTGTATGAAAGATTCCAATGACCCTATAGTTTGCTGAAAGGCTCAATAGAATATATCCTCCGCATTCTCCCAACACAGCAGAGCTCTGTGACCAGTGAGCACTTTACTTCAGATCTAGAGATGGCTTGGCCGCATTCTTAAGGGACAGGTGGTAAGACGGCTTCACCGGGCTTATTTTCACAGAAAGTGTCTCTAGGGTAGTTTGGCCCCTGCTATCTGGAGAGGAAATGTCTGACCATAATTATTGTGGGTTGTGTATCCCATTAATGGAAGATACATTTTAGTATTTATAGGAATTCGAGAAATAATGATTTTCTTTCATGTATCTTCCTTCTCTTGCCTCCTATTTACAGTCTTTCAAAATGAAATTTTCATTATTTGTATTTCAATTTCTAGGGCTTTCTGTTATTTACAACATGATATCCCTGGTGACTTTAGAATAAATTTCCTTTCGGTCCTATGATGGATTGCAGTGTATGAAATTTAAACAGGAGAATCTAAGTTGTGAATACAGACCTATTTTGTAATAATTCATTTTTATTTTGAGACAAAGATCTGAAATTCAATTTTTATGCTGTCTATATATTTTCTTTCCATAGTTAGGAAAGCTTGGCTTCATTCTACTTTAATTCTCCATTCTGTTTGGAGAGACTATTTTCTGGTTTAATGACTTGATTTCATATATGTTAGCTATCTTTCTCTTCTCTTAGGTCTGCAAAAGTTTTAAAACAGTAAAATATTGACCAAAGTCCCTCTATGATTAGTTATTCATTCTGTGATTGCTATAATCAACAGAAGATCTGTATATTGCATTCATGAAGGATTATGTAAGTAAATATTTATTTTGAATACACACGTATGCTTTTGGTCTCTTTATGAAGGAGAACAACTTTTACAACACAGTTAAATAAAAGCAATAAGCACCCGAGTTAGACAAAATACTTTGTATAAAGCATACAGTGTTTAAGGTTTTCCAAGAATTCTGGCAACTTTAATGATCTCTAAATCACAAGAGTATGAGGTTCCTAGCACACAGCAACCATGTGTAGCTTGGGGCCGAGCCCACTGCACGGGCATCCCATAGTAGCTGCCCATGTGAGAACGTACGTAGGAGGCAGGGATAGAAGTCATCATTTTATTTCTACCAACTGATATTTCAATAATCTGCTACTTAAGTATTTTAAAGCAGAGTAGTTAGGGGTGTACTGGTAAACAGACTTTCTTTGTTAAGACCTTATTTTGACAAAAATGGCCATGAATCTGACATAAAATATATTCCACAACATATAACTGAAATGAGGTCTGACACATTTTAATGACAATGATGACAAGAAAAGAGATGAAATAATTTCCGGTTATATGACCTAGGAGCTGAAGGAAGCTCTAGTATGAGTCTGTAAATTCTAAGAGCAGTCTGCTCTATGGCTCATGTTCAATATACTAAAAAATTATTCTAAACTGAAGACGTCTTTCCAGTTTACTTTGTGCTTTTTGCAAAGTATTATTTCCATTAATCTTTGTTCATCAGTCATGGGACATTTCACAGACTATCAAGATGTGCATGAGGTCCATGATGGCACCTTGCTCCTCATATATCACAGCTACCATGTGCCTTTTACGCCTTCCTTTATGCCCCACTGTGGCTGTGTACATCACCTTGTGAAGGGAGGAAGAGACTCATGAAGAAGAGACACAGACCTCACCTACAGCTTGCATAAAGACCTCTGTTCTCCGCGTGAGGCTGCATTACGTTCACTCTTCAGGGCCAGCTGAGTGTTTGAAGTGACCCAAGGGAAGCAGAAAACCACCTCGCTGAGCCCAGCTTACACAGCTGATCCAAAAGGATATTTTGTGTCAGGATATTTTGTATTCAAAATGATAGTTGTATCAACCCACTATGTTTTGAGTTGGTATTTCTACAGCAATAACTGATGCAGAAGATTTACTAGCAGTAGTGAGAATGACAGTTCAACAGGAAGAATGGGCAGGTGGAGTTGGGGGTTAGAGGTTAAAAACCAACCAACCAAAGACTTGTCACTGTTTGATCAGCCTGGGGCTCTTCCTTGCTGCTTCCTCCTGACATGGCATCTCATCTTTGACCTTGAACTTGTTTTCTTATCTGACCCAATTATGGGCTATAAATCCCAATTTTCCCTCCTTCAAATTTTTCTGCCATAATATCTGCCAGGTGTTTGACCTGGTTATGTCCTCTGAACAATGCTTCTTGCAGTAATTTCTCCCAGTACATGATGGCCACAGGGAACCCTAGCCTGCCCTGAGTGCTATATGACCACTCAAAGTCTAATATACAGAGGAGAAACACAAGAAAAGCTCCAGGCATAATGGGGGATCTGAGGGAATCAAATCACAACAAGGAATATGAACAAGAGTAAGCAAAGGTTAGGCAATGTGCATTATACTTGGGCTCGAAAAGCCGGGACACAGTTCATAATTATTTACCTAAAATGATTTAAAGGTTGGGGTAGAAAGTAAAAAAATAAATTTTATTCCCTCTAAGTTTTATTTATATGACTAGCTGATGGCCAGGCACTACTCTGGGCAATACAGAAACTACAGAAAGGCAAAAATGCCTGTCCTCATGCAACTTATGTTCCTCTGGTGAGGCTGAGGGATAGATGCATCGTCAGATATCACACATCGCAAAGAATGACTCAGGGAATCTACCAGGGGATGGAACCAGGACAGAGCAGGAGCAAAGAAACGAGGGAGACAATTACGTCTGCAGAACTGTGGACTGACGTGTTAAAAATGGAGACAATGTTCTATACTTCAGCGCACTAAGTGGAAGGGGGAGGCAGAGGTAAAACTGATAAGGCTGCTGTCCTCACGCAGAGAAGGTGACTAATGTGGAGGCAAAGGTGGCAAGGTGCCTGTGCTAACAAACAGTGGGTGCAACAACACTGCGATCAAACAGCAGAATTAAGACAAACAGCATCAAAGTACTGTGTGTTTTAAAAAGCAAAACTCACTTCAAAGATGCAGGTTAATGACACTAAGTAGCAAATGCAGCCAAGAGTCAAACAACAGGCCATGCGAGTGAGGGCAAGGACCAGGCTGCACGAGTCAGTGCCAACACACGACGGGGTTAGGAGGGGCGGTGCCTCCCATGGAAGGTCAGCACCGTCAGCACCGATGGAGTGAGGCCGCGTCCGAAGCAGACATCAGGGCCAGCAGGCCCGCCTTCTAAGCAAAGAGTAACTAATGCTAATGAAGGAAAATGGAGGCCACCTTGGAATATTTTACTAACACAATGGCTAATGGAAGAGAGTCATTTAAATTCGATCCATGTGGAAACAATCAGAGTAATTATGGAATTGCACTTTACCAGTGTGTAGTCTGATTATTAAACAGGCAGTGATGTCACGTGCAGTGAGGAGTTCTGTCTACTTCACTGCTTAGCTTACTTGAAGCAAGGCTGAGGAGGGCTCCGGAGAGCAGGTTACTGGCCGCAAATGTGCCCTTCTGCATGGCCAAGCCATCTACTGGCCTTTCTAGCTATTATCTTAGAACTAAATTTTTTTCTTTAGAACTTAACTAGCTTAGGTTTTATGCAGTTTAGGTATTTTGGTGACTGCTTCTATTAATACAACAATAAGCAAAACTATTATGCAAATGAACTGGCTTTATTTTCTGCCTTTTATGTGGTTCATTATATTAGTTATATGCTATACATAAAAAAATTTCATCAAATTGCCATGAAATCTTTGTCTAAAATGACACCAGGAACAAAAGTAGCCTATAAAAATTTTCCTTATATTCTGATCATAATTTGTATCAGATTATAAAAAATATTCTAAGCGGTAGCAATTATTTTAAATGAATGTTTAGTATTTTGAAATGATTGTATATACCAGAAGTATTCTTTCTTCTAACAGTAGTGAAAGAACAAATTATTTTTAGAAGAATCATCAAAACAGTTTTCTCTAATTTAATCTTAGATAAATTCTTTCCAAAACCCTAAGGAATTTCACTCATGCTGAGCTAGTAATGGTTAAGAAAGATCGATAATGCTTCTTTCCATGAAAAGGAAAAGCCTCCCTGCCCCTAAGGGTGTGTGGCAGAGAGAAAATGCCCGAACTCAAAGGGTCACCATTTAATAAAAAGCCAAAAGCAAACACTGGGTTTAGTAAAATGGCAGTAGCGTTCAAGGAAGTGTCAGTGCAGAAATATTTTAGCTGCTCATGTAATTATGATGGCAGTAGATTGAGTGTTTCGGCCTTCTGCTTCTATTTAGTTGTTGATATGCTAACTTGCCAAGAGGAGCGTATTAGGAGAGCCTGTGGGAAGCACTTACTCCATTCATGACAGTGGCGCCTCCGTGAAATCGGTGCCCTTATGGAGAGACAGGAGAGCGTGATGTGTTTCTGACAGGTGAGGACACAGTGAAAAGCTGGCCATCTGCAAACCAAAAGGCAGGCCTGCCCTACTCATGAGATCTCCTTGACCTTGGACTTCTCGGCTTTGAAAACTGTGAGAAGTCAATTCCCAGTGCTTATAAATCACACAAGATGATGGTATTGTACCTGTTAGTAGCCCAGACAACGTTGATAAGAGAAATAAGACAATTGCGAAGAAAGTTGGTCTGTACTATATAGCAAATGAGACAGCCCACTTTTTGCCCACAGGAATTTTGGGGTTTTTAGCATACAGGGTGATGAGAGACCCTCCTTTAAAAGTGTTAAAGAAAGGGCAAGATTGTTGGTTCAGCAAACATTTTCAGAAACCTTGGAGGGTTTCTGTCCAATCACTTCCATGAGACCAGCACCCTATGCCCAGTACACAACAGAGGAGATGGATCTGGTCGGCAGTGTGAGGTTCTGCTGACTGATCAATGTGCTTCTTTTAAACTAAACTATTTTGTATTTTTTTTGAGACAGGGCCTCGCTTTGTAGTTCAGGTTGGCCCTGGGCTCACTATGTAGCCCAGGCAAGTCTCAAACTCAGCAATCCTCCTGTCTCTGCCTCCCAAGTGCTGGGATTACAGGCATGAGCCACCACACCCAGCTAAATTATTTTGTATTTTGTAGTGTAATGATATTATCCCATGGGAAAATGATGGCATTTGTATTAATATCCAAATAAAATAAGGTATGGCTATCTTTTCCTTTGACTACAATGACAAATTCCTACAAAAGAAACTCACATCTAGAACTCTTATTACTGACAAAAGACTGAGTTGTACTATTGAATGTTATAACTCTTTACACTCTATTATTTCCTTTTTAAAGATATTGAAAATACAAGAATGAGAGTAAAGCATTCTTGAAAAGCCACATCTTTTTAGACCACTAAAAACATTTAGTATCTTGAAAGAGGATTTTTATAGCCTCAATATTTTTAGTTATAAGAGTATCCTATAGAAGCTGTTTAAAAGTTAGGATATAATGAACTTTTCATAAACAATGGCATTGTAAGGTGAATATATTAATATTCAGTGTCACATTTTCCAGTGAGTACACAGTCCTGTTTTTCTTCTTTTTTTTTTTTTTGAGACATCCTCACTTTGTAGTTCAGGCTGGCTCTGAGCTCACTATATAGTCCAGGCAAGCCTCAAACTCAGCAATCCTCCCGCCTCTGCCTCCTGAGTGCTGGGATGACAGGCGTGAGCCACCATGCCTGGCACTGTGGTATGTGGTATTGATGGCTGGTGGGAGTGAGTCTCCATGCCCAGCATTGTATGTGGTTACTGGGGATCGAATTCAGGACCTTGAGCTTGTGAGGCAGGCACCGGAACCACTGAGCTAACTCTCTGGCCTTGTTTTTCTTATTTTTATCTAACACATTTACTTCGTCCTGATCCCTGGATCATTGTATATGTATGACAAAAACCCCAAAGCTTTTAGGGTACTTTCAATATGCAGAATTTGAAAATGGACATTGGGCTCATATTCGCAAAGAATAAAATAACACAGCAAAGTGTGGCTCCCCGTAGCTTACACGGGCAGCGTCCCCTCAGACTGTCAGATTCCCTGGGGAAAGTCCCAGGACTAGTGGTCTATTTTTTCTTAAAGTTCAGACTTTAAATAGAAAAATTCTTAGTGCATTTTCATAGAATGACACAACTGCTCTGGTCTCAGAGGATCTCTTTCTTAGTAACCCAGACAGGTGACACTCCATGTATAAAAAATTATGCAGGGAAGCAAATGTGATGTTGCTCAAGGACCGCCAGACTGTATCTATTTTTGGCATTTTAAGTTAGAAAAGAGGGTAGCTTGAATCAGGATTCTGATGACTTGATCTATTTAACACAGAGAACCAAAATTTAACAGCTCTCGGTATGAACACCTGAAATAGGAAAGAAACATTACATGATGAGCTAGTATTTACCTGGCAGACTTATGACTGAGCCCTTCCAGAGAAGGAGTTTTCCTCTTCTGAGACATTCAGAACAGCATTTGCCACTCTGTACATAATATTCCTTTGAGGAAACTTACTGGGACCCAAAGCAGGAGAGGGGAGAGAGCACGGTCCTGCCTTTGGCACCGGCCAGTTTCCTGGTGGCAGGCGTCCTGGGGACCCCCCTTCCTGCCATTTGATCCTGCACTACTGCTTCCCAGGGGTCTGAGGACATGGTAGGACCACGGCGGGCGCCTGGAATCTGCTTGAATACCCCAGAGACATGTGCACAGCTCCCTGGCTAAGCTTTAATTTGGGGCAGGAGGTCTACATGGGCTGCCTTGTCCTAAACCAGCATGCACAGACAGCATTCCAGTTCCTCCTAGACAGCAATTCGATTTCGCACAGGAAGATGTCTCTGCTTCATTTCCTTTCCTCTCTGCAGATGCTCTCACAAGCTTCAAATTGAGATTTAACAAAAAACAACTCGGTCCTCCTCTTCGTCACTTTAATCATCATCGGGAGGAAACACAAAAGGCAAGTAAATTAAGACGAGTCAGTGGGCTGTTTTCCCTGCACGTGATCTGTGCTGTGGGCTACTGGAGCCACCTTCTATTTTGGTGCAGAGCCCGTTCAGAGCCTGGGAAGGGACTGCTCAGAGGGAGCCCTTGAGTCTGCATTCGTAATTTTGACCTTCAAATGTCACTGAAGGATGTTTCCAAGTAAAAGTGTTTCTTTTCGGCACCTGCTTATCTCAGCTGTAATCCCCGAATCTCATTTTGGGAAACAGGATTCTACTGATACTGTTTATAGAACGCTTGGAGGGGAACTGCTAATATCACATCTTCATCATATTTTCTTCCCCCTCTGATGCATACATACCAATTCCCCAAGCTAAACATAATTATTCTGCATCACAAACATACTGATGAAAAATTGTAGTCAAGGAGAAAATCCCTCCAGCACTGACAGTACCACCAGCTGTACATTTCCATCCTCACTTGACAGTCACGGTCCTTTCCCCAAAGCTAACTTGCCCATTTACGGTCTCCCCAAGAAAATTCAAGCTCCGTTAGGCGAGCTCTTTACTTTGCTGAATGAATGAATGAATGCTAATGTGAGTCAGACAGGTGATCTCTGTTCCCAGCAGCAATCAGCTACGGTAGGGGTTGGGGCGTGCACTTGAAATACAAGGCAGAACGTGGCATGGTGCACACAGAATATACAGGCTATTTCAGAAGAATCTGTGGAGGAGAGAAAAAGGCGGAGACTTTCTAGGAAGAATAGGCTTTTTAAAGCTTTAAAAGTTGAGAGTGGCTACTATTATTTTGGGTTTTTTTCCCCTAGTAAAAGCACTGCATATTTACTAAGGAAAAAGATATAGAATAGGCCAAAAGAGAGAAAAGAAAAACCATTTTCTAGCTACCCAGAGATAATGACTGTTAATAACATATTTAGCATACTTAAATGGTTTGATTTGCAGTTCATTTTTTAAAAAACAGTTACACTAAACATACTGTTTTGTTTTACCTAGAAATATATTAATTCATCTTTTCCTTATAATTATTAATCCCACAAAATTATTTTTAATGACAATTTAAAATTATTGTAATGGCCTAATTATTTTAATAGCATTATTGATGTTCATGAATGTACTCATTTGTTTCAGATATTTTAGCTTATAAGAATAGGCAGGATGGGGCTGGAGATTTAGCTCAGTGGTTCTGGCACCTGCCTCGCAAGTGCAAGGTCCTGAGTTCGATCCCGGTAACCACATACAATGCTGGGTATGGTGACTCCCGCCCACCAGCCATCAATGCCACATACCACACTGCCGAGTGGTGGCTCACGCCTGTCATCCCAGCACTCGGGATGCAGAGGCAGGAGGATTGCTGAGTTCCAGGCTTGCCTGGGCTCCAGAGTGAGCTGAGGGCCAGCCTGAACTATAAAGCAAGACCCTGTCTCAAAAAAAAAAAAAAAAAAGAATAGGCAGGATGTTAAGCAGGTAAGGTATGATAGGGAAGGGAGAGCCCGAAAAGGAAGAGCATGCAAAGCAAGAGGGCACAACCTTAGCAAAGGTGTGCAGGTGGAAGTGGGCTCACAGCCCCGTGAACCCTTCTGTTTTTGAGGAGGACCAGAGGGCCCTAAACCCATGAAGGTACTCAAGCTAGACTCTGAAGAGCCTTGAATGCTAGTCATCATCAGAAGACAAGCTACAGCCACTAAACACTTTTTGAGAGCGGTATTACGAACTAAGTCGAACCTGTTCACAGCAGCGCTGCTCCTCGTAGGTCTCGCTGCTGGGCGACTACGGCACAATCAGGTGGTACAAGCCACCTTCTGGGAAAGTCACGCATGTATCACTGGCGGTTCATGGTGGTGGAGGTGCATTTAAGAGACATTAAGGTGAGAGCAAATGATAGATCGAAGGACAGAGTAGAGACCATAACCGTAAGAGGACACTGGTGCCCTTAGGCAAACGATTCTACTGGACATCCTTGTTTTTTTTTTTTTTGAGACAGGGTCTCGCTTTGCAGTTCAGGCTGGCCCTGAGCTCACTATGTAGCCCAGGCAAGCTTTGTCCCTTACTTCCTACACAGCATACAGCCTGTTAAAAAACATTAACTTAGATCTCAGCCTTCCTCATCCGGCTAAATTCTACCCATCCTTTAAAAGCTAATTTAAGAACTGTTACTATTATGACTTAGACCTAAATGTCCCTCCAAAGTCTCATGAGAGGTGCAGGTGACAGGACTGTGGAGGCGCCGTCCTCGTTGGTGGGTTGATCGGCCGGTGCGAGTTCACCACCGCGGTGCAGGCGGGGGCGGCAGCTCCACCTCGTCCACGCTCGCTTGCGGCCGCGGGGGTCCCACCCCGCCCTCGCCGACTCACTCCTCCGTCACGCACCGAACCCGCCGACACTGGGGGCCGGGAGGCACCGTCCTCCACCACGCCGCGGGGGCCAGCAGCTTCGTCCCGGCCATGGCAACGTGACGACTCACGCAGTCCCCCTCGGAGAGGCTTCCCGGACTGTGGGACCGCGGCACGGGTCGCCAGCATGCGCGGAGCCGCAGACTGACTTGTCTGACTTTCTCACATACGAGCTTCATGCCAAAGCTCGTGTGAGAGTCCGGACGTCTAGGCCCAGGAAGTGCCACGGTGCTGGACTGTCCCGTACATGAGACATGCCTGCGTCTCCACCTCCCTGCCCTTCAAATCCACCTGTAGTGGGGAGCTAAGCTTACGAGAGAGAAGTTCTAGGTAGGCAAACTACAATCCGCAGTATTAGAAGTAATGAAATTCCATAAAATGCAGAGTCACTAAGGGAAATAAATCAATTATTTTTGGAAGCCTAGTCTCACAATAGGAAATCTATCAAAGTTAACAGCACCAGAGTGTGGAGGCAGACTCATTAGGGAACTGTTTGAAATACTCAGTATCTGAAAAATAATATCAGAACTCATTGCCAGTGATCAAATAAAACCACTAGTAATGTAAGCTCCAGCATAAAATCTCAACAAGATAAATGGCTTGCAAAAATTACAGTCCAGGCACGACAGATCAAGGGGAATAGAATTTAAAACAGTGGAGATTTTACAGCCTCCCCCTACTGCTGATCACAGTAGTAAATTGCATTTTAAAATGTTTTCATAGAAATAGTCACAAAGAAAACCCGTGTAACACTGGAATATTTTAACAATGGAACCAGCATATTTTAAAATACAACAGTATCCCTCAGAAGATGATAAAAACTAATTCAAGCTAGTTGCGTTATCTGTTTTCAACTGATTAAGAGGTTTGTGCATATAAGGGCTATACCAAGCTTCATCACAAGATAATCAGTAAGGGTCCAAGGGGCTCAGCAGTTTTCAAAATGTACCATTACGTTTTGGGGTTAAAAGGCCTGGCAAAATGGTTGGTGGGAATTCAGCTTAGTAAAATTTATCTAGTAAATATGAATTCTAGTCCATCTTCTTTATTGGCACTTTTAATTAATATCTGAACATAAAAAATTTTGCCATTGAGCCCATGGTTTCCTTCACCCTATTTCCATTTCTACTATTTCGCCTGCTATTTTGGCCTATTATAATTGATCATTTTATGCAAAGTTCTCTTGCATCTTTATGGAGACATGCTATGTATAATCTTGGCTTCATTTTATTTTGTTTATTTTTTTTGACATTTCAGTAGCACTTGGCTCTACTTATTACTATCTCTGCAGCTCTTCCGAGTTAGCTTTCTAGACACGAGTCTACCTTTAACTACACTCTCTGGGCTTGTACAGCCTTCGAGTTCCTTAAATACTGATGTTCTTGAAGATCTGGACCTGTGTGTTACTTTCTCCTCAGTCTGTCTGGTTATTCCACACACATCTATGGCTCTGTTACCTATATGCTCATGACTCCTAGCTCTGTATTTCCACAAGGCAATCCTTAGTCACCATCATCTCTTATCTCTCGGCTTGTTTCTGGTGTTACCTTCCTTCAGTTTGTGTCTACTGTGCAGAAAATGTAATAATTCTAGAATGCAAATTTGATAATTTCATAACCTTATATAGTGAACCCAGACTTTTCTTTCAAAACATCCAAATCCCTTAAAAGAACTTATAGGAATTTTCATGATCTGGCTCTAGTTTATTTCTCCATTTATCATTTTTTACAAAGCTTTCTCCTAGTTCCTGTTCATTACAAATCTACCTAAATGTATTGTCAATTAGGAGCCCTTTCCTCATCTGGCTAAGGAATAAAAGGAGAAGTTGTCACATATCCTGGTTATATATCTTATATCCTGGTTATTCAGATACAACAAGAGTGTTTCTCTAATTTACACCCATACAGGCATGCTTAAACAATGAATAGAAGTTTCTGGAAGAGTTCATGTCAACTTATGCCAACCATTACTTTACACACTCAAAATCTATTTCCCAACTCATTTTAGAATTTTCTGAAAGCATCATCAAGCACACTACGTAAACTTTTCAGAATCAATGTTTTCATTTGTAAGAAATGAAGAGAGTATGTGCAGGCACTCTGAATTTCTCCGAGTCGGTCCTTAGAACATCACTAGATGAGTGATCTATTCAGCAGACTTCTTTCACTCTGGGCTATAATTCACCTTAGGAAACAATCACTATTATTCCTAAATTCCAAGGACACTTATGCTACTTGGACTGTCATTTGTTAGCATGACTATACCCTCTCGAAGTCCAGCCATATCCTTTCTAGTTTGACCCCTCCCCCATATGTGTCTCTCTGACTGATTATTCCTATTTTTTCATCTGAATTTTGAATCTGCTGATAAAATGCTCTCGGACAGCTCAGGAGGGAGGAGTTTGGGCAGAAATGAATCGGTTATGTAATGTCTGGTTCTTTTTCCTTGAGCACAGGCGAGACTGCACTCCTTATCCCCTTTACCCTGGGGGTCCTGTGACACAAGGGAACGTGACTGTGTGGCTGGTGTCACTTTCACGGAAGGGGAGGGAGCAGGTGCGGTCTAACCTTTCAGCTTTCTTCTTGACATGGCAATCTCAGCGTGTGCCCGCGGGAGAGATGTAATCACATGGTACCTCTGAGTCCTGCTTGGAAACAGGTGCCCAGTAGAGCAGGTTTTTCATAAGCAATGAACAGGTTTTTTTTTCTACCTTAAGCCATTGAGATATAGAATTTATTTATTACTGTGGCATTAACCTTTCTTAGCTAACGCACGACTTTGCCACTATTTCAAAATTTCAGATTTGAAGTGTTTGGAGTCACTTTTCCATTTTGTGGCTTTTAAGATGCTGCTGAACTAAGTTGAGCCACTCTACCAAAGATGTCGCTGCCTTAATCCCTGGAATTGAAGCCATGTTACCTTACATGACAAAAGGGGTTATTTGAGCAAGCTCATCACAGACATCCTTCTGTGAGGAAACGGGGCAGAAGTGTGACGAAGAAAGCGAAGATTGAACTGAGGCACTCTGAAGAGGCAAGGAGGAACCGTGAACCAAGGAAACATTCTCCAGAGCTTCAAGCTGGCAGAGGAAACACAGCACTTATGATGTATTGATTTTTAGCTCTGTGAGATCCGAGTGGAACCCTTGACCTCCAGAACTGTGAAAGTGTGTTGTTTTAAGCCACTAAATATGTTGTTTGTCGTGGGAGGAATTGGGAAGTAATACTGGTGTCAAACAGTACTTCTGTTTTCTCTGACCATTTCACACTGACTTTCTAAGGTCAAATCTCAACTATGCCTTGCACTATATTCCTCTTTCATCTTTATCCATGTCTTAATGGTTAACGACTACTGGAAGAGAATATCTTCCCCCTGTATTCTTCTAGCACATTCATCCTACCCTTGACATCTTATAGGAATGGAGCCTGCTTCCTGTAAAAAGATGTCCTTCCCTAATTTCTTAATTATTTATTCTATCTTCCTCAATAAAGCTTTCACCCTTTACCCTGTAAACACCGGCTTGCATTTAATATTCCCTGGACTGAGGAAATGCTCCAGAGGCAGGGAGATAAACGTAGCACCACTGCTGCCAAGTTTTCCCCTGTACTTCAGTCTCTGCGAGGCTGGTAAGGGTTCACGAGTGTTACAGTTATCCTGACACCTGTGTAAGACAATGGTCGGGGAGAATACTTGTGAAGTCAGCAAGAAAGATCACTGTGGATATAATAATCTCCTGTTCCCTCCCAGGGGTGTGTCTTGATTTGTTTCCAAGGAAACTGTCTGTAACATTTTGGAGCCAGTACTTCTATGTTTTAAAATGAGAAAACAGAGGCTCTGGTAGCTGAAGTGACTCTCCCAAGGTATGAAAGCATACTGCTGATACTTAAGAGTGAGAATTCTCGGCCCTGGGCTCTGTTCCTAATCCAGACTCTGCTGCTCAGGACTATCTGTACCTCTTTGGGCCTCATTTTCTTCAATGGTAAAATGGAGTGGTATTACCTGCTTCATAGCCAGATTTCAATGAGTAAAATTTAGAACAGATCTTGACAGATGGTAAGCTCCA
Source organism: Thryonomys swinderianus (assembly GCA_004025085.1). Classification (NCBI taxonomy): domain Eukaryota; kingdom Metazoa; phylum Chordata; class Mammalia; order Rodentia; family Thryonomyidae; genus Thryonomys; species Thryonomys swinderianus. The sequence goes on from PVIC010004155.1 coordinate 43,884, forward strand.
CACAAATGTTAGGCCATGAATTAATGACAGAGCTAGAATAAGAAATTAATCTGGCATTCTTCCACTATCCCACTCCATATCTTTAAGCCAGATAATGATGCACTTGACTTGTAGTATAATTTATTACTGAAAACACAGTCAAGTTCTTTGGTTATTTTTTACGATGACTCTTGTTTTTTTGTAAACTAAGGCATACTTTTGAAAAAGAATCAAGTAGCAATAGAAAAGAATGAAAAAGTGTTACATTACTTGGAATATCTCCCTATGTGTATGTATGTCCACAAATTACTAAATCAGTGGATGAAGTTGCTGACAACTTCAAAATATAGCTTCTTTATGACAATTCAAATGGATGTCAGAATTCATTTTTTAACCATAAAGTTCTGGGTTAAAAGGTCACTTGAGAAAAAAGGATCAACACGGTCGATATCTATATGCTGACCACACGTAGTAGAGGACTGGCCCCAATGGATGCATTTAAATTTTTGAATCTGTATTAAAAGTTCATTTACCTGAGATCTAGTTATCCAGCTAGTTTAACTAGAGTAAGAACTAGAAGCAACCTAAAAACAAAACAAAACAAAACAAAACAAAACAAAACAAAACAAAAACAACCCTATGCTGAAATTGACACTTCTTTGATATTTTATTTTAGGATACGTTTCCTTTTACTGAAATGTCACATAAGCTTGGTTTTCAGCTTCTTACAGATTTGAATCAGAATCTTATAAAAGACCACACAGGTGGGCACAGACCAGGAAGAAGAGGAATGGACACTGAAACAAAGCAATAAAGAGGCATGATTCTCGCAGAGGCAGAGGACATTTGAGCAGAAACTCAATTTTTAAGTCTCTCAGACATCATTTGTACTAAAGTTTAGTCATTGTTATACATAAAGATTGCCTGGAATCATGGGGACAACAGGACCTTAATTTTGTTGTTTAAAGATATAACAAAGTACTAGGAATAAGGATATAAGGAAGTTTTTCATTAAAAATGCTTAAAAACTTTAAAATATTTTTTCCTAAGGAGTAACTTTCAATATTTGGATAATTTCATCATGTAAAATACGTGTGTGTGTGTGTTTGTGTGTGTGTCCAGGACAGTAACAATGAAGCTTTATTTTGTGTACATATTTTTGCAAAACAAGAGAATCACCAGTTAAATAAAAATTTTCTCACTTCTCTACAAATTAGAATATACAGGGCCAGGGATTTAGCTCAGTAGTTCCTGTGTCTGCCTTGCAAGTGCAAGGTTCTGAGTTTGATCCCTGGTAACCACATACCATAATGCTGGGCATGGTGGCTCATGCCTGTAATCCCAGCACTCTGGAAGTAGAGGCAGGAGGATTACCATGAGTTCAAGACTAGCCTGGGCTACACAATGAGCTCAGGGTCAGCCTGAACTACAAAGTCAGACACTGTCTCAAAAAAAAAATCTAAAAATGTACATATATACATATATACTCATATATATATATATATATATATATATATACATACACACATATACACATTTATATCATATCTATATTTTTTAAGACATACTTTGCGGTTATATAAACCAAAGCACCAATGAGTGTGTAAGGTACTCTCAGAGATGCTAAAGATCATTAAAAAAAAAAAATCTTATAGAAATCAGCTGTAGGTTAGTTAGGAGAGCAACATACCTGTTTTACACATTGTAACACTGGTCACCTAACCTAGATGAGTGGTAATCTCCGAACTGGTTAAAGTATTTCCTTAGAGCACTTTCCTTTTTTGGGTGAGAAGTACATTTAAGAAGAAAGAATAGGAGGTAAGGGAGGAAAGGAAAAGAAGAAGTCCAAATTCAAGTTATAAAAACTGTCAGCATATTCCTGTGACTGTATGTGTGATATCATTCAAGAATGCTGAGTGAAGTCTAAATGTGAAGCCATTCTTAAAAGCAAGCTTGCTCAGTGCCAGGCGTGGTGGCTCACTCCTGTCATCCCAGCACTCGGGAGGCAGAGACAGGAGGATTGCTGAGTTCCAGGCTTGCCTGGGCACCATAGTGAGCTCAGGGCCAGCCTGAACTGCAAAGCGAGACCCTGTCTCAAAAAAAAAAAAAAAAAAAAAAAAAAAAAAAAAAAAAAAAAAAAAAAAAAAAAAAAAAAAAAAAAAAAAAAAAAAAAGCAAGCTTGCTCAGATAAATGGCTCTTGTGAGGATTTAGGTCTAGAACAGTAATGGTCAATTTTTTAAGAGTCTGAGTGCCCAACTGCAACCCAAAACCCACTTATTTATGGCAAAGTGCCAATGCTGCAATGAAACCAGAATGCTGAGGTTGCAGCTTAGAAGAGCACTCATCACATCATCACATGACCACCGTGGCACATGTGCCACAAGTTCACAACCAAGGGAATGTTCAAGAATGTCTCCCAAATCTCAGGTGCCCAGAAGTGGGGCTTTTGGGAGGTGATGAGATCACAGAGGTGCTTTAATCCATTGATGAGTTCCTAGCTAATGTGCTATTAGGAGGTAGGACCTGGCTGGAAGAAGTATGTCACTGGGGTGTGTTTCTCAGGAGTCTAACCCCTTCCTTGGCTCCTCATGCTCTCTGCTTTCTGGCTGGCATGGATTGAACAGCTCTCTTCTGCCATGACCTGCACTATACCACTTCTGCCTTGGAGCCAGCCAACCATGGACTGACCTCACCAGAAACTAAGCCAAAGCTCTCATCCTGCCAATTGTGGTGTCAGGTACTTTGTCCCAAAGACAAAGGGATTGCTCACTCTTTTAACCCTCACCACTAGTCCCAAGAACAAAGAATACCAGAAATAGTTCACTTGTAATAGAAATAGGTGAAGAAGAGAAAAATTGCAAGCAAGAGACAAATGCAGTTTCTCCCTTAGACTGAGGATTGCATAGCAGGGCCCTCAGATCAGGAGACCTGCTCAGCTGCAGCTTTATTTCCTACCAACACTCCTTCTTGCCTTCAGATCCATACCTGTCTGTCTCTTCCTCACCATCGTAAAGCTTACTTTCATGTCCTCCTGAGCATTCTGCATCCATCTCACCTTGTTATTGCCCTTAACAAGACCCACTTCTTAGCATGCCATAGTATCTCTGATTGCCTTATCGCCATTTTTACTATACTAAATTGATTCTTTAATTATTTCTCTCCCCCATGACAATTCTCTAGAGTATAAAATACTATCTAAGTTAACCAGACAATAGAAAACCAGCAAACAAGTCTGTATACAGTTTAAGTCTACTGGCTAAGACAAAATACATCAGAAAAATCATCCGTGTTCAGGTCCTGAAGCCAACATCGTTAATATGATTGTTTCTGCTCTCATTTTTTCCCTCTTATCATTAAATTTATATGCCAACATGACAGATAAGATATTGAAAATGAAATTCTGTGTTTTTACTGCATTATTATTGCTAGAATAATCTTATTTGTGATATTTTGATAAAGAAATAATGCACAACAGGGCAGGCTTCTGGGGGGGTATTTTTGCCATAAGGGTTCTATTCGAACAATGTAATTATGCTGCATAGTGTTTCTACCTACGGTTTCAAGAATGTTCAGTGAACTCTGCCCATCTGCCTCAAGCTTGCTAGTAGGCGAGCTCACCCCCAGTCCCACAGGTCTCAACTTAAGGGTGCCCCACTTCTGCTCAGGACTCAGACTTCAGAGCACAGTCCTCGGAGCCCACCGACACAACGAGGCTCCATCTCCACCTCCAAGACCTTCAGATGGCCACGACACTTGGTTGTACAGTTGAGCTGCCACGTGTTACTGCAACAGTTTAAGTTACTTGACTTTGAAGTACAGGTCATTTCAACTTTCTCATATCTGAGTCATGCTAATAGTATACATTATGATTTAATTATAATAAAGAATTTAAGGTAATTAATATGTCACTTAATAAAATGTCTAGAGTCTATAAAGTGATGGCTTCTAAAGTAATTATAGACAAGTATTGAAGAACTTAGCTTCGATAGTTCTTTTTCCCTTTGAAGGTAGAAAAATAGTCTTGCCATACAGAAAATTATTGTAATTGACCAAATGATAGTTTCCTAGTGTGCTATCCTTTTGACAGAAGCTGCAGATCTTTTAAAAACTCATTTTATTTCTGTATTTCTGACTGTTGGGGTAATATTTTTTCAACATCACTTTGAGATATAAGAACTAGAAACAGAAAGATAAATTTAGTCAAACTACTAAACAAAACTGCTAAATTCAAATGAAAATTTTTTCTTCTAAAACTATATTCTGCACTTGATCTTAGCCAAAAGGCCGAGAAGTGATAAAAACTATATTCTGAATTATTACTCCAAAGATCATAAAACAAGAAATATGCTTAGTAAGAAAATGCATAGGTTACTAAATTTGCATACAGGGGCTATATAAAGCTATAGACACACATTTATTTAAGATATAAGGCAGAAAAAAAAGCAAAGGTCAAAAATATGTTCAGGGTGTGTTATTATAATTTATATCTTGTAATTCTACTTGTGGAACACAGTTTCATAGGTCATTTTCTGAGGCAGAAACTACTGGAGAAGTAGTTTTACTCCAGAGCATGCTGCTTCAGAAAAGAAAATACAATTAGATTGTTATAGTGGCAACTATAGTCATGTGGACTGCTGTCAAAGCATACTACGACAGCAGCTCAGCACCTGGTCAAACCATTTCATCTTTCTGATGCTTCAGAGACAGTGCAATAGACATGTGTACAGCCACTCAAGAAGACTGAGCCGTGGCCTATAATTAATTTGGAAAACCAGACTGGCAAGTCATTTGTAGGAAGCAAAGGACTATGTTATTTTTAGCTGCTTAAAGGTGTGCCTTTTATGAGCTAGTTTACTGTGGGACTTCCAGCTCATGGGGAGGATCAATGCAAGAATTGTACAGCACTTCTGAGACTGTGAGTGGCCATAGTAGGAGATCTTTTATTCTTGAGGATAAGTATTTCTATATAAGCTTAGCTATTGAAAAATTTGCATACCCATGGTTTTCTGCATCTAATAAACTCCATGATAATGAGGCCATATAGCCCCATGTAGCTTCCTATGTCTCATCTGCCAAAAATGTAGACTCAAAATTGGTGCCTGAGTATAATAAATTTACTGTATCATTAGTTCCCACTTCTGAAATGATCTAGCTTTTTAAAAAAATCTCAACTCTATATTTTGATTTCTCAAAGTCATCAATATACTTATATAGTTGGTGCCTTTCACCAAAGGGTGCATGGGAAATAAATGTACACTACTATCCATTTGCCTAACAGGGACACCCTTTTAAATTTTCACAAAGCCAACATGAGACCAGAAGCACTGGCTGTATCATAAGCTCATTAGAATTAGGCAGGATATGTCATAAATAAGTAACAGAATTAGGATATGTCATAAATAAGTAACAGAATTAGGACTCTTGAGGCCCTCTGGAGAAAACTGAATTATGATTGCTGAGGATAACAAAGGTCAACATAAGTCTCTGGTTTATGTTTGTGAATGAAATCTATGAATATTTTAGATATATATTAAATTCCAAGTATTTGAAGAATAAAATTGCTATTTGATTATTTGTATGCACCAGCCTCTACTGTACAAGTGGGTGTACTTTCTATTTTAAAGTATCCTCTATCAAATTGTAAATTTTTTCAAGGAAACAAAACAAAACAAAACCCTTTCAGTGACTGGCTTTTAGATGTATGTCAAAAATGAAACTATCACACCCATAGCTTTATGTATACTTAGAACAAAAACTCTAGTGAACAAATATGAAGTGAGATAACAGTGACTATTACATTTTCAAAAATTGAGAGGTGAGCAGAATCAGGCAGGCAAGCGATGTGCAGGGAGCTCACAGGGAACCTAGACAACAAAGGAGACCTGTGCCATGACTGGTGCCCAAGGCTGCGCCTGCCTGCTTCCACCCAGACCGAGCCAGAGGCCAGAGAAGACAGACTGGGGGGGTAAAACTTGGTGGGCGTAGCACAGTGAGTCAGCAAAAAGGGAGCTGAGCACCACTGACCAGCAAATGGGCTGCAGCTCTTCTAAGTCCAGGGTGAGTCTGGGTGGTCTTGGGATCTCCATATCATATTGGGCCAAATGATATAACTGTTACATGGAGAAGAACCTCCAGAGATACCACCTGGTACTCTGGGGAAACTGAATGAGTATGGCTCTAGTACTGGAATCTGTACAGAGGCCTTCAGTTAGTTCCTCCACCCAGTCCACCAGTCGAAGAAATCACACACTAGAAGAGGGAGGAAATCCTGTTGACTACAGCCGTTGGAGAGTTGGTGGAGTCAGATCCACTCACAAGAGCCTGTACTCTTGCAGAGTTCAAACTTGTAGGGAGTCATTAAGCTCAACTCAGGCATTATATGCAGAAACTAGATAAGGGATGATGGATGTCTCCTTTTGACCAATGTGCTTAGTTTGATATATTGTTATTGCTGATTTTGATGCTGTTGTTACTCTTTTTATTTCTTCACTCTGACATAACTATTTTTTTTTCATTTTTCTACTTTGCTGGCATTGAATCTTTCTAACTTTCTAGGTTTCTGTCTTCTTAATTGCTTTCATCTTTATAGAAGGCAGAAACTAGTTTCTGGTTTGCCTTCTACTGCTAGGTCCTCCTGTTCTGCTCTTCCCACACTCTCTCTTATCTTCTGGTCAGAACCAATACCCAGAAATAAAAGGCTCTCAGTCTGCCCTAACTCCCCTTTATTATTATAACAAGGCATACAAAGTCTCCAGTGATCTTGTGGTTCTCAATTGGTACTATCTTATACAGGTCCCTTTAGCCTTTGACATATATGAGTTTCTTGAGATCTATGTGATCTTTATAAATCTGCTAACCCTATTTCTAAGCTTTCATTCTCCTATCTTCCTATATCCCCAGCTCCCCAGTGACCTTTTATTCCGGTACTGCTGGTACATTTAAGGGCCTGTATGATGTAACCATATTGCTGATTAATTCTAAATTTTGGCATAGGGACATAGAGATAACTCCTGAGTTTAAAGTCTTCAGAATAGAAATTATCAAAACTTTTCATTTCCTTTACTGTGTTTGCTACGGTTGGTGGTACTGATTGTACTATGGCAACAAAGATGATGTGATTATCCTGTTCAAATACCTCCCATCGTGTGCCAAAACTGCGAACTCTCAAGAGTTATTATGGATTCAAGGAGGACAACCAAGAAGGAGCCACTTCCTAAGGCTTCCAAATAATAGGAAGAAAGAGACTTACAACAACCATTGCCCAAACACCAGGCAAGAAATTAAACAAATAACATTAGTGACAACAAAGGAATAGAAATGAGAAAAAATTCAAAAAGCCAGAAACAAAGATCACCACCACAGGAAAATTCAGGGCAAAGGGAAATAGAGCAAACTGAAATTCAAACACTAGGTCTCTTTGAAATGGTAACAAAAGCAGATCTAGTAAAATGGAAATCAGAACACATCTCTGAGATGAAAAGAGAGATACTGTCCATAGTGCAAGACTTCATTAAAGAAGAGATCAGTGCAATGATAGAATATAAAATAGCAAAAGCAATGGAACCTGTTTAACAGCTTTAAGCAGAGATCCAGGTGATGATGACAGAAACAAAAAAGTTTGTGAAGTAGGATGAATGAAGCAGAGAACCAAATTTCAGACCTAGAGGACAGGATGGCAGAGAATGAACAGGAAAGACATAATCTATGGAAAATGAAAAGGGACCATGAGAAATCAATCCAACAGCTTCTAGACAATTCAAAGAAGAATAATATAAAACTGATTGGAGTCACTGAGGAAGCAGGAGACAGTGCAAAAGACAAAAAAAAAAAAACTGTTCACAGATATAATAGCAGAAAATTGCACAGGAAAAGAATTGGACATACAGATAAATGAGGCCGATAGGACTCCAAAAGGCTATGACATAAAACTACATGGACATATAATTATCAAGGTTCCTGATACACAACAGAAGAATGAAATATTGAAAGCAGTTAGAGAAAGGGAAAAAATCACCTACAAAGGGAAGCCCATTAGGATCACAGCAGACTTTTCAACACAAACATTCAATGCAAGGAGAGCCTGGAGTGGAGTGTTTCAAGCACTGCAGAAAACAACCTCCAACCTACACTGATGTATCCTGCAAAATTATCTTTCAGAATTAACAGGGAAGATAATTACATGACAAAGAACAACTGAAAAACTTCACAAATAGAAAACCTGCACTTCAAAACATTCTAAAGAATATCTTGGAAAAAAAACAAAGAACATTACAAAACCACGAGACCCAAGAGAGTGAAATCACTGGGCCAAACAAGAAGCTGAATGGAGAAGGGCACAAGTTAGGAAGAAAAGAGCCAAGAACAGGAAAGCATGGTAGCTCTAAGTCTGTCCATATCAATCATAACCATTAATGTCAATGGACGCAATGGGCCAATTAAAAGACACAGAGTGGCAGAATGGATCAAGAAGGAAGATCCTACGATCTGCTGTATATAAGAAACACACCTAATCCAGAAAGAAACCCATTGACTGAAAATAAAAGGATGGAAAGCATTTCTCCATGCCACAAGAAACTGCAAAAAAGCAGGAGTGGCTATCTTGTTTGCAGATAAAATAGACTTCAAACCAAAACAGATTGAGACCTTGTACAGGGAACAATAAAGGAGAAAGAAATAATAATCAAATATTTATGCATCAAACTCTAATGCACCCAACTACACAAAACAAACGTTAATGGACATGAAAAGCCAGATAATCACTAATACAGTAGTGGTAGGGGACTTCAATATTCCACTGTCACAAACTGACAGATTGACTGGACAAAGAATCAATAAGGAAATACTTGAGCTAAACCAAATTTTTGAACAAATTGACTTAATAGATGCCTACAGAGTATTTTACCCTACAAAGTCACAATATATGTTCTTCTCAGCTGTTCATGGATCATTCTCCAAAATAGATTACATCTTAGTTCATAGAACAGTTTTAAGTAAATGCAAAGGAACTGAAGTTATCCCCTGCACACTATCAGACCACAGTGCCTTGAAGCTGGAGCTGCATGGCAAAAGAAATTCCAAGATCCTCACAAACACATGGAAATCGAACAACACTGTTGACCAACCAATGGGCCACAGAACAAATTAAACAGTTTCTACAATTAAATAGTAACCCCAGTACAACATACAGGAATTTATGGGATACAATGAAAGCAGTTCTATAAGGGAAATTCATAGCAGTGAATGCCTACACCCAGAAAATAGAGCAAACTCAAATAAACAATCTAATCCTGAATCTCAAACTATTAGAAAAAGAGGACCAAGAAAAATCCACAGCTCATATGAATGAGGAAATTACAAGGATCAGAGAAGAAATTGATGCAATGGAGACAAAGAAAACAATACAAAGAATCAATGAATTGAAGAGTTGGTTCTTTGAAAGGATAAATAAAATCAACAGACCCTTAGCCAACCTTATCAAAAAAGAGAAGGAAAAGGCTCAAATCCTTGCTATCAGGAATGAAAATGGGGAAATCATCACAGATCCATTGGAAGTCCAAAGGATAATAAACATGTATTTTGAAAATTTGTACTCCAAAAAGATGGAAAATCTACTAGAAATGGATAGATTCCTAGACACATATGAACTTCCAAAGCTGAACAAAGAGGATACAAAAATGTTAAACAACCTGATAGCAATCTGTGAAATTGAAAATGTAACAAAGATCTACCAACAAAGAAAAGCCCTGGTCCTAATGGCTTCACTGCTGAATTCTACAAAACTTTTAAAGAAGAGTTAATGCCACTACTCAAACTCTTTAATGAAATTGAAAGAGAAGCAATATTCCCAAATTCATTCTTTGAAGTAACCATTACCTTGATTCCAAAGGCAGAGAATGACTGAACCAAAAAAGAAAACTGCAGGCCAATCTCTCTAATGAACATTGATGCAAAAATCCTCAATAAAATGTTGGCAAACAGAATACAGAAAGTTATCAAGAAAATCACACCCCAGGATCAAGTTGGTTTTATCCTAGGGATGCAAGACTGGTTTAACATACATAAGTCAATTAATGTAATACACTATATTAACATACTCAAGGACAAAAACCATATGGTCATCTCAATAGATGCAGAGAAAGTATTTGACAAACCCAACACCCATTCATGATCAAAACCCTACAGAGAATCAGAATAGATGGATTTTATCTCAAACTAATACAAGTTGTTTATGAGAAACCACCAGCCAGCATTGTACTAAATGGGCAAAAACTGAAACCTTTTACACTAAGGTCAGGAATGAGACAAGTCACCACTCTTATTCAATATAATGCTGGAAATATTAGCCACAGAAATTAGGCAAGACAAAGAAATAAAAGGAACAAAGATGGGTAAGGAAGAAGTTAAACTATCATTATTTGCCGATGATATGATCTGGTGATATGATATGATATGACAGAGGACCCTGAAAACCAAAAGAATGCTATATTTAATTGCCAAATTTGTGGTGTAGCTGGATATAAGGTCAATGCTCAAAAATCAACAGGCATTGTATTCACAAACAACAGACTCACTGAAGGAGAAATTGTTTGGTCACTCCCTTTCATAATAGCATCTAAAAAATTGAAATATCTAGGAATCAATCTAACAAAGGAGATGGCAAACCTCTACTCTGAAAACTACAGGTCTCTGAAACAGGAGATAGAAGAGAATATCAGAAAATGGAAAGACATCCCTTGTTTCTGGGTTGGGAGAACCAATGTCATGAAAATGGCTTTACTCCCACAACTAGTATACAGATTCAATGGAATTCTGATTGAAATCCCAATACCATACTTCACAGATCTAGAGAAAATAATCCAAAAATTCATCTGTAACCACAAGAGACCTAGAATAGCAAAAGCAGTTCTAAGTAACAAGGACATCGCAGGGGTTATTATGATTCCCAACTTGAAACTGTACTATAAAGCCACTGTGATAAAAACTGCATGGCACTCGCAAAGTAACAGACCCAAGAATCAGTGGAAGAGATTAGAAGATCCAGAAACAACTCCAGATACACTACTGATCAACCTCATCTTTGACAAAGGAGCCAAACAACCTCAAAGGAGGAAAGACAACCTCTTTAGCAAATAGTGTTGGACTAACTGGGCTTTAACCTGCCAAAAACTAAAGCTAGACTTATCTCTATCACTGTGTACAAAACTAAAATCACAGTGGATTAGAGACCTAAACAATAAACCTGCTGCAAAATAGGTTAGGTAGAACTCTTGGAGACACTGACTTAGGCAGAGACTTTATCAACAAAGCCTCTAAGCATGAGAACAAGCAAGAAGAATCAACAAATGGGATCTCAACATACTAAAAAGCTTCTGCGCAGCACAAGAAACCACTGGCACAGCTAAAAGACAACCAACAACATGGGAAAAATATCTTTACTAGTTGTTTCCCTGACAAAGGGCTACTATCTAGAATATATAAAGAACTTTAAAATAATCATTCTCCCCAAGTTTAAAGACCCAATTCAAAAACGGGCATCTGAAATGAACAGACACTTCTCAGAGGCAGAAGTAAAAGCAGCCAAGAAGCCTATGAAGAAATGTTCAGCATCACTGGTCATTCAAGCGATCCAGATGAAAACAAGGCTGAGATTTCATCTCACTCCACAAAGAATGACTGCAATTGCAGAATTAACCAGCGATAAATGCTGGCGAGGCTGCAGGGAGAAAGGAACACTTCTCCACTGTTGGGATTGTAGACTTGTATAACCATTGTGGAAATCAATGTGGATATTCCTCAGAAAACTAGAATTAGAGCCTGCTAATTCCTGCTATTCCCCTGGTATGAATATATTTGAAGGAATTAAAAGAATCATATCATAAAGACATATGTGCACCATGTTCATAGCAGCTTAGTTTGTGATAGCCTAATCTTGGAAACAACACAGATGCCTGTCAACTGGAGACTGGATAAGAAAGATGTGGGTTTTAAAAAATAAAATGGAATATTAGTCTGCCATAAAGAATGACAAGTTTCATTCATTTATGTGAAAATGGAAACACCTTGAGAATACACTAATAAGTGAAATGAATAGATCACAGATATGTCAATACTATATCTTTTCTCTGAGAACCTGTAGATGTAAATGAGTTCTAGAATGTATGATAGATTTTTTGAAATAGGAAATATTCAAAGGCAAAGTGGTATATTGCCAAATCCTTCTCTAGATATTTCCTCTTATTCTCTCTCTCTCTCCTGGCAGACAAAAAGAGGCCATGCCCTTTTAAGAAATCATAGCAACACACAGAGGAAGGTGATGCAGGTGATGTACGTGACATAGACCAATCATACATCACTAAATGCTGCTTCCGCCTTTGTGCCTAATCACATCCTGCAGTGAGCACTGTGCCCACCCTCCATCCAATCACATCCCAAGGTGCCCTATGTGAATGCCGGTAACATCCAAAAAATAAAGAAGGTGGTTCCCATCCATGTGGAGTCTGGTTGCTGTAATTCCATGTCTCTGCTCACCCTCCCGGGGCTGTCAGATTACAGAGATGGCACAGTAACTGGACCAGGCCAGATTACAGTGGTAGGGGAAAGTAATGAGGGGCAACAATAAATATGATTTGAAAAGAAAGCACATGCAATATGGGGGTCCAGGGTTGTGGGGTAGGTAAGGATATGGGCGAAAATGAGAATTAACCTCATGTCATATATTGGTACAAGTTCCCCAATGTTGAGTGTGATTGTGACCTGTATATAAAATGTACAAATAAAAAATTCAATTAAAAAATTTTCAAAAATTTATTACAAGGCCGGAGATTTAGCTCAGTGGTTCTGGCGCCTGCCTTGCAAGCGCAAGGTCCTGAGTTTGATACCGGTAACCACATACAATGCTGGGCACCACAGACAATGTGGTGATTCACGCCCACCAGCAATCAATACCACATACCACAGTGCCAAATGGTGGCTCACGCCTGTCATCCCAGCACTCAGGAGGCAGAGGCAGGAGGATTGCTGAGTTCGAGGCTTGCCTGGGCTACATGGTGAGCTCAGGGCCAGCCTGAACTACAAAGCAAGACTCTGTCTCAAAAAAAAAGTTATTAAATTAGAAGATACATTGTCATTAATCACTGATCACTGACACACAAAAGAGGACTTCTAGAACTGTCTCAGGAAGTGGAAAGAATGATGGAAGAAATGTTTTTAAAGTGAAGGGGAATATCTTGGGGGAGACTAGTGACAATAAAATTTTTAAAAAGATTAAACATTTATCTGGACTACCCCCCTTGTACTTAACTGAAGGCAATTTAATACATACTCAATATATTTTGAGTTTGGATTATGAAGTTTAATCTTTTTTCTACTTTACAAAAGTGGTCAATGGAAAAAACATAGAAAACAAGCAGAAAAAAATAACTTGCAATCCAAAAAAGGTATCTTTTTAAAAGGCATTTAGCATTATAATTTATTTGATTAGTTTTCACTTTAAAAATATATACTCTATAAAGAATATACATGTGTTTGTATACACACACATAAAAATTATATCCTGTAGATTCTGCGATAACAAGGTTTCTAACTGCAGCATTTGAAGATGTCTTTTTACATGTCTGTCGTTTCACAGACTATACTTGTAGAAATAAAATTGGTGGGATAATGCATATTCCAACTTGCATGGTTTCTGAGAAATGCAGTTTTTTTGGATCACTGCCCAAGTGTACAAATTACACTATCACCAGCACACCTAGTTCAGCATCTACAGTGATTCTTAAACCCTGACAATCTGCAGTATAAAAATATTTTATTTTTAAAAAGTTTTGCCTTTTTATGACCATAGAATTTTAACATTTTTCAAGTATGTTCAATTTTTGTTAAATGTATTAAATTTATGTTTGATTTTAAAGGGTTATAATAATCATTTCTTTATAAATAACCTTTCATTTCTTTTATCAGTTATTCCCTTGTGTTTACTTTTTAATTATTGACTTAAAATAAAAACTGTCATTTGTTGTGTGTCCTATTTCTAGTGTTAAATAAACACAATTGTTTCTTAATTGTTCCTTTATCTCATTATGGAAGCCTTTGAGAAGATGTTCTAACATTCTTTTGTTTTTTCTTTTAAAAAAACCTTTGGATTTCCTCCCAACGCCTCGGCTCTGAGGCAGTGATGCATACAACATGGCAAAGTCAAGGCTTGCCAATGCCATACTTGCCATGTGGACCAATACTTTAAATCCCATGGTTCGTTCTGTCAGTTCTCCATCTATGGCATGTGAAGCTCTAAATCATTTTAATCAATATGTCACTTGGGGGAGGAATGTGTGCCTTTGTGAGGAAAATATAACTGTATGTTGTGTAATGTTTTACAAATTACGAGTATTTCATAGATGTTAAATACATAGGAGATATCACAAAATTTAGAAATTCTGACATACAAGAAAATATTACTTTTTCTTGAAAGAAAAGAACAAGCCTATTAAAGTAATTATAATAGAAAAGAAAATGGAATTGTAGGTAAACAGAACTATAAAGATTAATAGGAACCCTAAAACACAGAATGTAACCTTTTTAATACCAACTAATTAAAGTGTTTCTATGTTTTTTTGGGGGGGTATTTTAGGTCTGGTCATAGGTCACAACTTCATTGCTCACTTAAAAAGATAATATAAACTGAAGATTTTCTATTTTTTGCTGAAAAATCCCACAACTCTATTACTCTTCCTTATTGTTTAAATTCATATAAAATAGAAAACTATGGTTTTAATATTTTCATAATTTTATTGAGAATTCTTTATATTTTCTTAGTCGTTACCTGGAGTATCATCTGTATGTGTCTTAAAAACTAAGGTGTAAATCATCTAAGTAGAATAAATCATCCCTGTCTGTTATTTATGTACAATTCTGGGAGCTGGAGATCGCTTTTTAAAAAGCATAATAGCATGCTGTTTGTAAACTGTAACGACTATTTTCTGGGCAGCCAAATAGCTACGATATTCAGCTCATCTACTCCAAGCCTTAAAAAGCAAGTGGAAACACATTAGCATACACTTCCTGAGAAATGCAACAGCACTGGGACAATAATAAAGTTCCAACAATAACATTCTGTATATATACAGTCGCCCACAGATTGCAACTCTCCCGAATAACCCCAGAAAATGTTTTACCCCTCTGAATAAAGATCTCCTAAAAGCACCATTTGTTTTCCAATGCTGGAAGTTGCCAGCCAGCAAGATGCCTCGCCGTCTGTCTCCACGGAAAGACGCAAAGACGCCAGGCAATGCGAGGCACGGGTGAGTGATTTCACCAGGAGGCTGCGGACCGGGTGCGGGGAGGAGAAGGAAGTCAGTTCTTTGCAACTTGGGCAAGAAAAAAATTAAAATGAAAACACAAAGCATTTGAAGCACATCACTTGAAGGTAAATTCGCCTCCAGAAAATATGATAACATTTCTTGTAAATATCTTGTTTTCTTCACATCACTGTTGTAAAGCTGTGCAGAGGGCAGGCTTTTTGCTATTTTTAAGCCTGGACATTTCACCGAGAGCTCCTCCCCTGTGGAGAGAGTTGCCTTCCTCAGTTTTGGCTCCGCAGGCTCTGGTGAGGGTCACCTTGTTCTTCGGAGCATGCGGAGTAGAGTCAGTGACTCCGCGCATGTGCAGCTGGGGCTGTTACAAAGCGCACAAAGAAGAGATGGGACTTGCTGGGCAAAGCATTCTGCAGTTGAGCTGGCTATGCATTATTAAAACATGTGAAGACACAAAGCTTAATGATGTTTTCAATAAAAAATTAATGATATGAAACAATTCTAATCGTATTTTTGAGCATTCTAAAAAACCAGGAGATCAGAAGAAGAAAGGGAGAGGTATTGTATCTTCACAATGTGAAGATTATTTATGGGGGAAACAATGAATGAAGAAACTGTTACAGTTAAATACCCTACTTATTTTATATTCTCCAATGTTCTTGATTTGGAATTAGAATCAATACAACAGTTATTTGCATTTGTCCTCATAGACTTTCTTTCTTGCTCTATGGATCCAAAGATTGCTTGAAATAAATACTGTATGTCCTAGGTACATTCAAACAAACAACACAGAGGTAGCACTTTTCTGTCTTTTAGCTGTTGCAAAAGTGACACCAAACTACCTTCAAAGACTCTGCATGGTGTATTATTTTTGTCTTTTAGCTAAGTCAGACTTCCTGGGTTGATACAGTGTCTTTTTACTTGTATTCCCTAATAGCTAATAAGATTAAGCATTTTCCATAAGTTTCTTGGCCATTTGAGTGTATTCCTTTGAGATGTGTCTATTCATATTGTTTAGATCATTTTTACGTTGGGTTATGTGGAAGTTTGAGTTTTCAAAACTCCATATTATGGATATTAATTTCACGTTAAGTAAATACTTTGCAAAATATCTTCTCATTCTGTAGGTTGCCTCTTCACTCTGTTGGATGCTTTCTTTGCTATATGGAAGCGTTTTAGCTTGATATAATCCCACCATTGTGGCACTAACAACAGCTAGGATATAGAATTAATTTAGATGCTCGTAAATGGACAAGTGATAAAAATGTGGCACATACACAATGGAAATATTATTCAACCATAAAAATGAATATACTGTCATTTGCAATAAAATGAATGGGTGGGGATGATTTAACAAGTTATATAGATGTTTTAAAAAAGTAGATCTGAATGTAGAAGAGTGATAGGGAAATGCAGGTTGGATAATGTTGTGTACAAAGCACAGACAAAAGGGATAAGTTCTAGTGTTTTATACCACTGTGGGGTGACTACCATTGACAATCATCTACTATACATTTATGAACTACTAGAAGAGAGAAGCCTACAGGCCCCAAATATAAAAGGAGTGATATAGAGATGGAAATATTAATTACCCTGATTTAATCAGTATATTGTGTAGACATGGGTAACTTATACGCACCTTAATTTTTAAAATTATACATATATCAAATTATCTCATATCAAATTGGTACAATTAAAGTAATGAATAGAGACTGTTAGTCTATTGAACTCTGCAGCATAAAGATCAAACCAAACGAAACCCTAAAATACAGCCCACATTTCGCCTATCACTTTTAAGGTCTAAATACGGAGGAGAAAGGCCGAGTACGTATACTTGTAGACAGTCAGAATCAGACGCCACCGAGGGAAGGGCTCCGGGAGAACACAGTCCTGATTCCTTGTCTGTTTTTCCTAAGAGGACTCAAGTCTCCGAGGAAGTCAGGGCCCAGTGGCCGGGCAGAGCCCTCCAGGCTCCGAATCCTGCTCACTGACTCACGGAGACCACCAGTTAAACTGCCCCCACACAAACTCCGAGACATTTCAATGTTTGGTTTTCAACATTACCAGTATGTTAATACTGTGGGTTTTACAAAAATAGAAAGGTTAAGGCTACTGGGACCCCAAAAAGAGAGGGGCAATGAGATGAGGGAATAGACAGAGACAGTAGTTTTTAAGAGTCCAGGGGACTCTTAAACACTTTTCACCTGGAAGAATACGCTTAATCATGCTTCTGTGGTGGGTAATGGCCTTGATGTTCAATGTGACAAATATTTACTGAAATATAGTATTAGATACCTTTCTTGGGGAGCTTAAAGTTGATGTGAAGCACAAACAATAAACAAGTCATATAGTTTCTGATAGGCACAATTCTTAGAAAAAACAGAAAAGGCGTGAGGTAGGACACAGGGAGAGGGTGAGAGTGGCTGGTGAGCGGGAGTGAAGCCTCCAAGGCAGTGAGCTTTGATTAGAGGAGACGCTGAATCGGGAGCACAGATAGGTCACTGGAAAGGTCTGCAGTGAAATGCAGGTCAGGTTAGAGAAAACGGTTCTCACGCCAGACACCTGTTAGGGCCTGGCTCTTGTTCTGTCTCTCACTCGACACTCGCACCTTGGGTAGGAGACCTGTACCTTCAGGTGGCAGGAAGACAAGTACATTTGTTGCACCGATAAGCTCTTTTTGTGTGCGCGCCCTATAGGCAGATTCGGCTGGAGTAGCTCGGTGCCTTGTGCCCCAGTATAACTCTTCTGAAGATCCCGAGGGTGCCATGGATGCGGACTCAGACTGTCCAAGTCGCTTAATGGAATGATAAAACTGCTGGCAGTTCATACGTGTCTAGGAATCTACCCATTTCTTCTAGATCTTCCATGTTTTTGGAGTACAAATTTTCAAAATATGTGTTTATTATCCTTTGGACTTCCAATGGATCTGTGGTGATTTCCCCATTTTTCATTCCTAATAGCGTGGATTTGAGCCTTTCCATTCTTTTGTTTGATAAGGTTGGCTAAGGGTCTGTCAATTTTGCCTATGATAGATTTTGTGAAGTAGGAAATATTCAAAGGGAATGTGGTGGGGGAACGTAATGAGGGGAAATAATAAATATGATTCGGAAAGAAAAAGAAATAGCATGCATATAAGTGGTGGGGGTTGTGGGTGGGTAGGGATGTGGGTAAAAATGAGAATTCTGCCATATTCTGGTACAAATTCCCCAATGTTGAGTATGATTGTGAACTGTATATAAAATGTACCAATAAAAAATTCAATTAAAAAAAACTGCTGGCATTTTTCATTGACCTTGGACTCCTTGTTTGTTGCAGTTGTTTGTTTTTTTGCAGTACCGGGGATTGAACTCAGGTCCTTGTGCTTCCAAGGTAGGTGTGGTACCACTTGAGCTAAATCCCCAGCCTGACCCTGAACTCCTTAATGAAACAGGAGCGTATCATTCAACCACGATAGATTTCTATCTACATTAGAGTGTTGCAAAGCTGTTGCTTTTGTCATAAAGAAGTCCCAACCCATCTTCAGTGACAGGCAAGAAACAAAACACCCAAAAACAAACCAAAGAAACCATTTGTCACTGGCTGTCATTGTCCCTGACATTGAAGAGGTGCAATTTTTAGGCTCTCTCAGCATCTGCTCCTGTAATGTACTGTGCAGTTTTAATATTCTGCATTTCCCCACAGTTTTACATTTCACAGAGTGGGTGAATATGAAGGAAAAAAGTCAGAACAGAGACCTCTTGTTTCTTTTGCTTCTCTTCTCCACTCTGTCCCCTCCTTGTTTGAATTTGCCTTTTGATGCCTTTAGTTAAATCTTCCTCCAAACTTTCATTAGACCATATTATAGAGAGTAGGTTATTTTGCAATTCTTTCCAGGGAAGATCAATGCTTGTCCTGGGTTCCTGGCGTATCACACAGAGTCTGTTTACCCAGCAGTTGATTAATAAGTGCTCTCTGCAGCCAAATCATTCTCATTTCCCTCAAAAATGACTCTTCTCATTTTTTACTTGTAAATTAAGTTTCACAGTCCTTAAAATCCTACTTCTTGTATAAAATCTCCCTAGGTTGAAGCCTGCCTGTTTCCATAATTACCACACACGCTCAGTGGCTCCTCACTCACAGAGACACCAAATACTCTCACTCGGGTTTAATGTGTTAGTGATGAAAAAGCCAAAAATACAAAGTGCGTCTCACCGTCTACTGTAACATTTCACATTATGTAAGGTAGCACTGTTTTGCTTACCATGCACTAAAGGTATTTGCAATTTGGGCTTTTTTGAGGAGTCAGAAAAATGGTTTGGCCTTTACTTCTGCTATGATTCAATTACACATTCACCAGCCAGCTTGTAATTGATAGCAGTACTCTCTCTTTAATTCAGTGTGGTATTGCAATCCATCTAGCACTCTCCGAACTGGCTGCCCATCTTCTGAGGTGATACCTGCTTCAGCCATTGTAAAACTGAGAGGTTTGCAATCGATTCTTATTCCCAGGTCAATTCATCAAAATACGAAGCTTCAGAACATGTCAGCAAAACGTGTGCTCCTATAACAACACATCACCTCCGGAAGAAAGCTGGGAGTTTGCCCTCATAACAGGGTGTATAGTTACAAGTTTTATGCTGACTTACCAGAAAAATCTCTAAATTTTAATGGGGGAAAAAGTTGAAATAAAAATCAGTTCTGACATCTGAAAATGAAGGAACAGTCAAACTGTATTTCCGTAAAAATGCTCCCCTGGTAATGTTCAGTAACAATAACTTTCCTCTCTTTTAGAAAAGAAGGAAAAGTCATAGGCCCTGTCCTTCAGGGCGCCCAGGGACGAGGCTCTTTTGCGGGGTCTGGGGCAGCACTCGACTCCGGGAGGACTCTCGGGGAGGTGAGGAGGAGACGGGACAGACACCATGCACGAGAGCGCCCGAGGCTCGTCTGTGCCGCCTCCACCCGGACCCGCCGGGCCCGTGTTCAGTCTCAGGGCTCTGCTCCTACTCCTTGAAGGTTTTTCTAGACAGGAGGTCGCCAGGCCTTTTGATGCTATCTTTCTATTTTATCTACTTAATTTTTGATAAGATGTTTCCTATTTAAAACTATCAATAAACAAATGGGTTTTAAAATGTCTTCAAGTTTTTGTTAGACGTTCTAGTAAGCCGGTCAAATTCACCAAACTATTGTCATTTATAAATAT
>PVIC010004156.1:0-49703 GCA_004025085.1 Thryonomys swinderianus
TTCTTTCTTTCTTTCTTTCAAATAACTTCCAAGGTGAGAAAAACCAAATACTAAAGACTTCAAAATTATCCTGGAAAATGAAGTAATGATCATGAATTCTAAAAAGAGTGGAGCTTGATTATAGAATAATATATTTTATCTCTAATTTCTCAAAGTTTATCTCCAATACTTCTAATTTCCACATTTTAGCTACATAAAAACTTTCCCAAGCAGATGTAAATAATTAATGAAGGTTAATATTTAAGTGAGTGTGATATATTACTTAATATAGTACAATATTCTTATCTTTAAATAATAATGAAATGACATTTAGAATATCAATTCTTTAAATACCTGGCACTACTGTGCTCTGAAATGGAAGAAAAGAATAATATAGTGATTAACTGTTATATTAATGTCAAATATTTATTTTAGCCAGGAAGAGTTGGTCTTTTTTATTAGAAACATGTATATTTCACACTATGAGAGCAAGGCTTCATGTGAGACTATAATACCACCTCCAATATATTACTAAACAAGTTTAAAGGTAGCTAAGATTTTAAAGAAAAATACAATTTAAAATATTATTGACTATGTATCACTGCCGATGATGCACTACTTGAAGAATTATTAGCGGGATTCGGGAGATCTGATATTACTTTTCATTATTGTTAATTATACTGCAGTGCTTAGTCCAGCCATGAAAATAAGAACTAGGGTCCACAAGAAGTGTTAAGGTCCAACAGAAATCAGGGCAGCCTAATGAAAAGCACTAAAGAGACTGATGAGAATAAGAAAGTAGGTGGAAAGAAGCATTTAATATATGATGCTTCTCTTTTCTAGAGATCTTTGTGTAGGTTTTTAGGAGAATGAGGGAGTATGAAAGCACCTAGTGAAGAGTAGTACCAACCTTTTCTTCCTTAAATGAAGTCACTTAAATGATAGGAGGCAAAAAGAGGAAAGAATAAGGAAAAGAGAGAAGAAAAAGGAAAGAAAAAAGACAAGAGGAAAGATATAGGTTACTATATGAACACTGGACTTGAAAAACTGTGAAATTGTCATATTTCTCAAAAATCATTATTTTAATTACATAATACTTTAAAACATCTGCATATCACACTTTTAACTAAGACATCATATAAATATAAATTATCCCATTAATATATAGTTAATAAAATTTTTAAGAGCAACCAGTTATTTAAAAGATTCCAAATACATTTTCATACAGCATAGCTAATAACAGGCACTTAATATTCTGTGCCAAAGATATAAAAAAATCTTATAAAATGACTTTCCTCATTCACAATTCATGGGTAGAAATTAGAGCCACACGGATGAAGGTAACAAATAGATCTGATATTTTAAATAGTATTTGAGATATAGAACATGTGGAAGATAAAGAGAACCCATAATCTCTGGTCTGGCTTATGATCTTACAAACTTCAATATTAAATTATTTGTACCTAATGCATCTTGTGGGATATGGTTATGTGAACTGATGGATAATAATCACTTATAAGATCTGATTTAATATATGTGCCCCTAATATTTCCATTTTTAAGGTTAAATTTCAGAAATAATGTCTATTCATAAACAAGAAAAAAAAAAAGAGTGTTAAAAATCTTGGAAGATCCACTCTAAATCTCTAAGATCCACTTTTAATTAATGTGCCTCTAAGCACTATAAAACTTTGGTAACTAGTGCCGGGCGTGGTGGCTCGCGCTTGTCATCCCAGCACTCGGGAGGCAGAGACAGGAGGATTGCTGAGTTCAAGGCTTGCCCGGGCTATATAGTGAGCTCAGAGCCAGCCTGAACTACAAGGCGAGACCGTCTTAAAAAAAAAAAAAAAACACTTTGGTAACTGCTAGATTATATTTTTATACATGTAAGAAATATAAAATTTTTCCCTCAAAAAAGGTGGGATTTGATTATAATAAAACATCACTATAATTAAAACTAAAAAGTGAAACAAAATTGCTCCATTTAAAAAATATGATCTTTTTGAAATAAATAAGTGCATAAAATGAAAAGATGAATCAGAGTTACTCATAAATTGGACTTTCAGAAGAAAAACAAAATTATGGAAGTGCCAAGTAATCAAAGGGTATACTTTAATCAAAGGATATAAGATAAAGTTACAAGGCAAAAGTGTTTAAACAGACAATTATTTTTTTGTGTGTATTTTTATAAAGTCACCTATTTTAAATTATCCATGAGTTTCATCAGCACTTCAGTGGCATAATTTATATGACAGATATATTTGGATTATTATTTAGAGGTAAAATATTTGGAAGGGCTCTATCTATTGTCCGGACGGGTGACCTCATATGAATGGGAAATGTGTTCCAAAATTGCCAGCTATGGCACAAAGTGTTTCATTAACATTACAGCTTCATTTGTTAGATTGAATTATCATTTTTCTGCCAAATTTTCCCCCAAAAATATATTCTATTTTAGAAAAAATAGAGTAAAAACAACACAGAAATTAGAAGACAATTCATATCTGTGAAACTCAGAATGCTTAGGATACAATCATTAACACAATGTATGATACAGAACTGCAATTAGATTTTTATTTTTTATTATACTTTAGGTAGAAAAACTAATACTCTCCAGATATTTAAACTTGGTTTCAGGACAGAGATTCATTATAATTAAATCCTCTTATTTCTCTGTTTCCCTCTGTCTATCTTTCTCTGCATTTGTGAAAATTCATAGACATGTATGTGAATATGTATACACAAATATATATGTATATTATAGAAACATACATTGCTAATTCATGTACGAATTAGTACAGTATTATATAGAGAGAAAATAGTTTAGATGTGTAAAGACAATTCTGTAATCCCAGCACTCTGGGAAGCTGAGGTAAGACATTGCAAGATTGAGCCGAGCCTGGGAAAGTTACTGATTTAACAAGACCTTACCTCAGAATATCGCATTTTAAGAAAAGGAGTGACAGAGGGCCTGAATTCAGTCTACAGTGATGGATTATAATAAACCAGCGACAACAGCAACAAAAATCTTGATGAACGCATAAGGGATATTGTCAGCGCTGGCCATGTGTATCCACAGTACATGATGACGAATGTGTAAACTGATTTAAAGTTCCAAGACTTGATGGGTTCGCCAACATGTGAGTCCAAAAAGAAAATAAAAACATTCCATTAATGGCAAGGACTGAGATTTTTCCATTGTATATGAGGTAGGAGAAGGAGAAATGCAGAGGATGCTTGTCCTAGTAGCAAAATAAAAGGCTAAAGTTCTGAGACTATCAACTTTAAAAAAAAGTGATTTTTTGCTTCTATTTCACAATTGAGATACAAACGTACAAGTAGGAAACTGTAAGCTTATTTACACCTAGTTGGACTTCTGTGCTAATTTTCTTCTATTTCAGCTTACCTTGATAAGATCCGTCGATAGAGAGACATTCTTCTCAATTTTCTAGCTAACATCTGCAATGTGGATAATTTGATCTCTCTTCTCCTCTCCGTTTATTTTAAACTCCTCCAGGTACTTGTGTGAGGAAGGAGGAGGGTGTGAGGAAGAAAGTCTAATGCAAGCTTGATACTTTTGATAACAGATCTTATAGCACTTTTTAATTCCATAATAACACTTTGTGCAAGAATTTTAAATTTGGAGTCAATTACATCATAAAAATTCTTTATTTACACATTTTATGATATTTTAAAAATAAGGTTATGAATAAAGAACTGTTCTCACTGAAGCTGATGACTTGAACTGGCCTTGGGTCCTCTGGTGTAGGAAGAGGCATCGGGGTTTTCTAGCTCAGTGGCGTTAGGGGGGATCCAGACATCAAACTGCCAGGCCACAGGTGCTTCAGAATCAGCCTCTGCATCTGCATACTCACGGGACTTGGTCTCACAGCCAAGTTACTCATTCTTAACATTATCTATAACTTCCCTGTTTATGGCACTTTGCCTGAATTCACTGTGTCATCAGCAAAACTTCAAAGCATTCAAGTCATTTATCACACTCGGGATTGGTTCTCAGGATTAAATTATAAACGTTTCCTTACAAAACTAGGATATGTTAATGTTAGTTCTCTATTTTGATCATGATCACCAGTTTATTCTTTCTTACTATCAATAAATACAATTTTTAAGTCTATCTTGTTTAGAAAACAGGTGCAGACCACAAGTCAGATCCCTGTTAAACAGAGATGCTTAAGGACTATATATTTGTATGGATAATTCTTTTTTTTTTTTTTTTTTTTTTTTTTTTTTTTTTTTTTTTTTTTTTTTTTTTTTTTTTGAGACAGGGTCTCGCTTTGCAGTTCAGTCTGGCCCTGAGCTCACTATGTAGTCCAGGCAAGCCTCAAACTGAGCAATCCTCCTGTCTCTGCCTCCCGAGTGCTGGGATTACAGGCGTGGCCACCACGCCCGGCACTGTGGTATGTGGTATTGATTGCTGGTGGGCGTGAGTCTCCACGCCCAGCACTGTATGTGGTTACGGAGATCAAACTCACGGCCTTGCGCTTGCAAGGCAGGTGCCAGAACCACTGAGCTAACTCTCTGGCCCTGTATGGATAATTCTTAAATAATATTATACTTGATCTTAGCCAAAAGGCAGAGAAGCGATCTTCTTCAACATTATATAATGGAGACCTAAATACGTATTTGTTGAACTTGCCATTCGAAAACCTTTTGAATCATAATTCAAAGACTTTCTCGAGTGGTGGTTGGAATATCGGGGGGTTAATCTTAGGTTATTGGGTACAATCAATGACTCGCGAACAGCAGTGGTCCTTGACAGTGCCCTTGGAAGGGCTACCACTTGTCAGCTCTTTGGGTGCTCATTCCGACTTGAGTGTATTTTTCATAGACTGATATTACACCAGTCTACCAAAAATGTACACACTTTCAGGAAAATAAAAATAGTGTGTAATTTTTTTTCAACAAATGGTAGTACCCTTGTAAGGTACTGTATATCACAGTCAACTCCACTACTGTCCCTTAAAGAAGAAACTGGGAAATGGACCCGCAACAGCTGAAGACCCTGAAGTCACACACCCGGCAGTTCACTGCACTAGTTAATGTCTGGAGGTTAGTGATCACCGCAGCTGGGTTGGCGCAGGCTAGGTTTCCCTAGGTTACCTCTTGTAGTTGCTGAGACAAAAGGCAATTTGTGTTATCCTCCTGGTGATTTCAATAAACTTGGTCTTAAAATATTTATACAAATTTTTATTTTCCTGGAAAGTATATATTTTTGGGGAGCTCTGTACGTAGCTGAAGCACTGGGCATAAAATACAAAAAGAGAACAAGAACTGGTTTCATTTAATCTTTTCTCAGATAAATACTAGCTAAGGTCATTTCGTATTTTGCTATCATATACTAATAAACTAAGGACATGGTTTAAGAACATTTTAAAATAAAAAGGCTATTATTGTTTCAAAACCTACACAACCCTGTAAAATTATGGTTTTTCCCATACTAAAGTGCATTATCATGAATACTATAGCATTTTAGTTGCCATTGGTTTCTAATAATATATTTTATGGAGAAACGACAGAATTGCGATTTCATTGTAGAGTCATTTTCTTAGATGCTGATCCAAACTTGGCAAAAGACACAAGAGAAGTATTTTTCATAAAAAGAAAACTCTGAAGGCGGAATCTTTAAAAGAAAAGAATCCCAAAATACCTAAATATTGAATCACTATTGAGTAAACTAGAAAAAGGAACATTCACAATTTTTTATTCATCAAACTTTAAATTGCAAGTTAATTTCTTTGAATCATTAAGGATTTTTAAAAATTGAATTCTTTATTGGTACGTTTTATATACAGCTCACGATCACACACAACAATGGGGAATTTCTACCAGTATGTGACACAGGTCAATTTTAATTTTTACCCACAACCCCCCACCCCCTATATACATGCTCCTTTATTTTCTTTCAGAATCATATTTATTCCTTCCCTTCATTATGTCCCCACACCATATTCCCTTTGCAACATAAAGGATTTTTAAAGAATGAAAAATACACATGAATATTTTGAATTTTCATATGTAAGGCATGGAATCTTTATGAAAACCTTAACTATATGAGTTATCTGCTGATTTTGGTTTTGTTACCTCTTGGAATAATTATACCATATTTTAAAATATATTCCTACTGTACATGCAGTGCAGCAAACCTTCAAGTTATTAATCTGTTCACAACTGAAACAGGATGTGTATTACTTTGCAGGCTTCAACAAACTTAGTTTCTGAAAATCATTCAGTTTATATACATTTTATTTTCAATCAAATGGAAGATATTTCTCTTTGTTGATCAGCCTTTCATTACTGCCAAATAGCAAGAGATGATCGTGCATATGATTATGTTTATTTTTAACGCTAAGTGCTTCGTTCACGTTGGCATTATCGCGCACTACAAAATCCAGACATGTAGTGAACTCTCAGCTACAGCACGCAGAACACTCCCAGGCTGAAGCCCCAGAGAAAGCAGCGACCTTTTGCGTAGTCTACAATTGTCACTTCCAGTCCCCAGGAATAAGTTTTATCACAGAATTCATTTTCACTGTCTTTTCAAGGTATAAGATTGCTTGAATTGCTGGCTGCAGGGATCCTAGTAATTTTTCTCACACGCTACCTCTGCAAAATTCACCCCCTATACAGGAAGAAGACTCAAATAATAAGGGGGTAACAGGGATTTCAACATCTCACAGGGAAGAAAACCAATTGCTTTTAATTGTGTTTTGGTTTGTGATATAATAGAAATAATCTCTGTTACTATGTGATATGTACACAGTAAATAGGTTTTCAGAATGATTAAACGCCTTGGCCTCACTTCTACTATTATTTTCAAAAACGATTTATTCCAGGAGTACTAGAAAACCATAGAAAATACTTATACAATCATTTGACTCCAGCATTATTACTAGTATTTTCAATAATCTTATCTCTCCTAAATAGTATGTTATTTTATTCAAATTAATAACTAAAAGGCAATTCATGTCTTTACAAATTAATTATTTTAAAAATCACTAGACATTTACTCTTTAATTTTTATTTTCAAAAAATGGATGACAGGTTTTAATAAAATCAGTAAATAAGTAATTTATTTTAGATAATTCAGTGAAGACTTAGTTTAACTCAAAAAAAAATGAGAAACAAGAAAGTGCTCCAGTTTATCTGTTCATAGCAAAGATATCAGTCTAAGATTATAAAACATGCATTATTAAAAAACAATAAATCACCAGTTAATGTAAAGAGCTGTCTTTTAAAAAAATATGGATTTTCCTGATTACTTGATGACATAACTTACTAATTAGAAAATGAGATGTCATATTCTTCTGACCACTCTTGTCTTCATCTATATTCTATTAAGTATAGCATAAATCTGTGCTTCAATGAGAAAATTCAATGCAATAAAGATTTCTCTTTTAAATCATACTACTTACCCATAATTTGGCCAGTCTCTTCCCTATATAAATATGAAAATCACTAGTGTCATGTCAACTTTATCCTCATATAACTGTTCTACCTAGAAGACCTCAAACCGTGTCAGAGAAAGAGAAGCTGGAAGTGGGTGTCAAATTGAGTTGCTTTGTGCAGGTCATTGGTGCACAATATTTCTTCCCATGATTCATAATGTATTACATCCTGATTTTCCACCAGTTCCTCCTATCTTAGAAAATGTAAGTTTGTGAGACATTTGCCCATCAATCTATTTCTGATGCAGTTATTCAGAAGAAAGGATCAGATGTATCAAGTTTCTACAGTTACAAGACTCTGTGAGCCTACATTTTTGTATCATTGTACTTCCACTATAACGAACTGAGAACCCCCATAGCTTCTGCTACAGGTCCTTGGGATTTATGCACATCTCTGCCTGCATTCTGGATGCAGTCTGTACACACTGATCCTTTCAATCGCACTGAATGTTTCACACACTCACACACATCTTTCTCAATCATATTGTTTGTAAAACTTACAAATACTGTTTTCTCATATGACTAATTCTAGTCTTAGAGCAAAATGTCCTTAATTCTTGGGCTGTATTACATGAGTGAATTTTAAGAGTAAAAAAAGTAATCACAGTAAATGTTAACATATATTATGCAGTAACTTCATTAACATGAAACTCCTCAAAAGGACATTTTAGTTTTCTTGAATCTATTCATTCTTCACAGCATTTCACACGAAAATAAGATGGGGTGTTTGTGGTGTATAAAATTATTTCTGCCAAACTGTGACAATGTAACACTATCGCATTGTCTTTAATATGCTTCACAGGAAATATTGGTAGTCATCATATCAAATGAATTATATTTTGCTTTTTATGGTTAGCTGTGCTTCATTTTCTATTAATTAACTGATCTCTCCAATAGCTTAGGATTATAAATATGCAAAGATACTGCATTTTTATAAGTAAAATGCTACCTCAAAGAAAGGGGTAAGGGTTTCCATAAAAAGTCATATTTACTTTACCATGCCATAAAGATTACGGCCCTGAACAGTAACTTCCAGTCGTGTATCTCCCCACTGCTGCGGTTTCGCTCCCACTGGGCAGTTTCCTCTGCAAATAATAACGCGGACTCAAGAGGCGACTCACAATGATTTTCTTAGTATTAGGGACATCTGACCAAACTGAGCTTTCAGTTGTATGGAACATTATCAAGTTTAGGCAATGTTAATTCTTACATCATATTGTTATTTAGTTTAAAGATTAGGCTGTTTTCTGACAATTGAAATCATCCACACACCTTAGATTTCAACTACTGCTGAAAATTAACTATGAATAAAATGTTATATGTTCACACATTAAATGTATTTCATCAAATTTAATTAAACCATTTCAAACTTTGTTATGTAACAAATTTTCATGATTATTGTAACCAAAATACTAAAAAAAAATTCCTCTAGTCATGAAAATTTACTCATCAACACTATAAATTTAACATTTAGTTTTAGCATGTAGAATGTTCATAGAGATGAAATTATTTTTATTATTATTTTTTGAGACAGGGTCTTGCTTTGCAGTTCAGGCCGGCCCTGAGCTCACTATGTAGACCAGGCAAGCCTCGAACTCAGCAATCTTCCTGTCTCTACCTCCAGAGTGCTTGGGGTTACAGGTTTGAGCCACCATGCCCAGCATTGTTATGAAATTATTTTAATCAGTTTATTTGAAAACACTATGAAATATTTTCCAGTATTTAAATTTATGTTGTTTGAATATTTTAAAAGAAATATAGTGAGTTTAAAATTAAAACATTTCCATATTAAAATCATGATGAACTATAAATGTAAAATTTTTCACTTTTTGAATTCATTAGAACATAATGAAGTAAAAAGATTGAGATTGCTAGTATTAATAATGGACATATATTCTAAAAGTTCACACTGTATGCTACATTTAATTGAATTAACATTGTGGTGCCATGGAGGTGGTTTTGATTCTTTTTAACCACTTTATAAAAGATTTCCCTTGCAAGTCCATTAGAAAAACCAATGGAAAGTTAATTTCATGTTCTGTTTCTACCAAGGCATGCATGGATAAGAAATGGATAGCTTTGGGTTATCACATGAGAAGGATTTAAGAATAAACTTAGCTTTTTCCTTCTTACATGTACACTGAATTAAATATAAATTTTACTTGCTTTATGCATTGTTAATTGTATTGCTTTTAATGAGCTTTCAAAAGCAATATATTTTGTTCACTAATGGTAAATTTAATGGTCCCAAAATATATAAACAATATTTTTTTCAGTAACTTTCTGGAGAATTTTAATATTATTTCATCAAACATTATTGGAGAAAAGATCACCAACAGTATCCTAGAAACTAACATTTCAACAGCTAGACGGTCAGAAGTAGTACCTTGTAACATAGCAGGATCTTTAGTTTCTGTGCTGTGAAACTTCAGCATAGCTGCAAACATGCAAGTAATCTATGGAGACTGAGTTTTATTTATGAAACTGATCCAAATTAAAATAAATTTCATTTTTGTCACCATCATCCCTATATATGAATTAAAAGTATAAATTATAGCATTGATAATCTATGTTTCCAAAACATTTTCCTTGTGCGTCTTCATGTGTTGGTTGTGAGTATAAAACTGTTTTTATTCCCATTTAAATTAAAGACTTTACAGAAGTCTTACATATTTATTATAATGTTTTGTTAACCTAGGTTGATAAACTATTAATTTATGATTCCTGGTCACTGATAACATAGTTTTCGCTGTCTATACGAAGTCATCACTTCAAATGGTGACCCTATCAATACATTCTACTTTGTAATTCACAAAAATGATGCTCTGTGCTTTGCTGCTAGAAAGCTAACTCCAAAGTTCTATTTTTAGCTCTGTGTATTGGCAGCAAGACATTCTGCTGAAGGGACATCCACCATAATTATTCCATACCAAGTGTAGCCCAACCACTGCTCATGAATTCAGTCATCATTATCCCCACCCGACAAACTTGGCATCCTTACACTTCATGGAATAAATTAGAAACACAGATGGATAACCTGGGAAATATTCCATAAGAATATTTTTAAAAGCACAATTCTTGTCAAGTACAGATTTTTATAAGATACAGTTTATGGTTTAATAAGCAAGGTTTGTATTATTAACTACATTATTTTCCAAATAAAGTTAAATATTAGGAGCTCTTTTATTTAAAAAAATATTTATTTCTCACTGCTGCTTTATGGGCAAGTTTAAAACTTAAATTGTTAGCTTCACTGGGGTATTGAAAAGCAAAGCAAACTTGGTTTCAGGAAGAATAACATTCTTTTGTACTTTGAGGATCAAAAGCTACATATAAGATTGTTAATTGAGGAAAAGATCCCCTGTCAAGTGTACAGTGTTAGTGCAAATTAAAGAAAGACATGTTACGTTTCATATTTAGGTTTACTTTTTTGCTGTTAATCTATATTAATTTTTATTTAATAATTTTATTTAATCAGATGTCTTATTTCGTTATTATGTCTTTAGAGTCTTGCTTTACTTTTAAAACTTTCATGGGTTAGCTGCATGGAATAATTACCAAGCAAAGGAAATATGTCCCCAAACTGAGTGCCGTGGGATAGCAAGACAGCACACACACATGGAGGCACATAATCTGTTGTGATCAGCATGCACATGATATTCTATCAGGAAAGCAGTGGTCCCATGAGATCTCCACTTTTGCTTATATAGCTTTAGATATGAATCTTGATGTCAGTCTTACCAAGGAAATTCATTTGAGTTATGTATAAAAAGATTACCAGTCTATAAATGGAAAAGGCATTCCAAAATGTCACAGATAGATGATAAGTCATAATGAGGGGTTTCTTCTACATTGCTCAATAATATATGCATAACATAGGATGTATGGGGGAAAAAAGACTCAACTAAAGTTAAAAAGTAAGCAAGTCACTACTCACAACAGGGAATTTAGGGTGAAGTAGTGAGGTATCTGTCTAGTACCAGCTGGGAATACAAGAGTGAATAAAGTAGTCACTAAGGTAATATTTGCAAAAAGAAGGTTTCCAATAAACAAAGAATGAAAAATTGAAGAGAACTTTTGAATAGTTACTGAATATTAAATATAGTAAATTATCTGTTCTTTATTTTGAGTACAGAGTGTTTAGATAACTATTGCATTTTGACGAGAAGACATTTGCTATTAAACACAATGAGCTTTCTTTCTTGCTTGCTTGCTTGCTTTTCTTTTTTCTTCAAGACCACCAGTGGCTCTTTTCTACTTCAGTTGTGCTACAGAAAACTGACATTCACAGAAATTTTTAGCTAGAACCATCTGATTTCTTATTATTTGTCCAAATGAAATGCACTAATAGGAAGTAACAGAATAAGATGAAAAACAAGTGGTGATTCATTCTTCTAAATTCCTCAAGGCTTCATAGGGTCTTTCCCTAAGCCAGTGTCTCCAAGAGTACTACTTAACCTGTTTTGCTACAGCTTTAGAGTTTCTGTTTAATATTTAGGTTTCTAATCCACGTTTATTTTAGTTTGGTACACAGTGAAAGAGATGGATCTAGCTTCAATCTTTGGCAGGTTAAAGCACAGTCTTTCCAGCACCATTTGTTAAAGAGGTTAACATTCCTCCATTGAGGATGTTTGCCTCCTTTGTCAAAGATGAGGTACCTGAGTGTATCTGGAGTTGTTTCTCGATCTTCTAATATGTTCCAGTGATCCTCAGGTCTCTTTTTTTGTCAGTACTATGCCATTTTTATCTCAGTGGCTTTGTAATATAGTTTCAAATCAGGGACAATGATATCCCTTGCCATGTCTTTGATTCCTAGAATTGCTTTTGCTATTCTAGGTCTCTTATGGCTCCAAATAAATTTTTGTATGATTTTCTCTAGATCTGTGAAATGTGCTGTTGGGATTTAAATTAGTATTGCATTGAATCTATATAGTTGTTGTGGGAGTAAAGGCATTTTGATGATATTGGTTCTTCCTACCCAGGAACAAGGGATGTCTTTCCATTGTCTGATACCCTCATGTCATATACTGGTACAAGTTCTCAATATTGAGCATAATTGTGATGTGTATATATAATGTACCAATAAAGATTCAAATTAAAAAAAATTCCCTACCCTTGCACTTTAGAAAGTGCTCCACTCAACTACTTAAAACCACTCCTCTTTCAAGAATAAAATTCTTAGGGGATAAAGCTAGTGTTTTTTTTTTTTTCTTTCTGAGTCTTCTGGCCTACAAGGAAGTAAAGCTATTAATAGTCTGAGTAGTTCAGTCTTTATAATTCCTTCATAGTGTCAGATGATTTGTTTATTTGACTCTATTATTATCAGGGTTTATTACTCTTACAGTTGAAGGGTAAAGAAGATCAAAGGCCACATTTGAGGAATTCCATTGTGATCAATTACAAATATGCTGGTATAAACACAGTGAATTCGTGTCATATAGTTAGTTATTCTCTCTCTCTTTTTTTTTTTTTTTTGAGACAGGGTCTCGCCTTGTAGTTCAGGCTGGCCCTGAACTCACTATGTAGCCTAGGCAAGCCTTGAACTCAGCAATCCTCCTGTCTCTGCCTCCCGGACTACAGGCATGAGCCACCATGCCCGGCACTGTGGTATGTGGTATTGATTGTTGGTGGGAGTAAGTCTCCATGCCCAGCATTGTATGTGGTTACCAGGGATCAAACTCAGGACCTTGTGCTTGTGAGGCAGGCGCCAGAACCACTGAGCTAACCTTCCGGCCCTATTCTCCTCTTTTAATGCTGGTATAGACTAGAAACTATAGTATCTAAGTTCTGTGACTCAAAAATTGTTTTGTACCCAAAAAAATGATTATGCCAGATAAATTATTATCTATATTTTGTATATTTAGTGGTCAACATTAGGAAGATTTTAATAAGTAATGTAACTATCAATGAAAGTCTAAACTAATATTGTTGTTTCATATACCTTACATCTTTCTTCTCTGAAATATAATTATAATTAACATTTTCAAAATTTCTTATGACAAATTTTATTTAATAATGTGTAGCAATGTTCTTATTAAGTCTTAAAGGTTTTTTCAAAGGCTACATATTGTGGGCTTTCCACTACCATCAAAATTAATGTGATATTTCTAAATTTTAAATAATCAGTTTGTAAAAATGTATACCATAAAATTAGCTCAAAATTAGGGAAATATTAAGGGTACTTGATGGGCAAGCTATATAGATTTGGAGAAGGTTTTTCAGGTTCAGTATGAAAAGAAACTAAAATTATCTCTGAGAATGATTTCATGATGCCTGCTTCCTTAAATAAATGTCAATTCTTTTTTGGTGCCCTGAAGAGACACTTAAATCTCTGAATGTTCCTCCAAAGTTCAAATGACAAATGTATGCCATCTGCAAACTACAATTAAGGACATTAAAATATATCTAAAAGGTTACTTATCACTTACTCTCAAGATGTAGGAAGCAGAAAAAAACTGTTCTCTTAAATTTAACAATCACAAAATGCTGAAATATCTCAACATTAAAATGCATTTAAAGCATCTGAAAGGTAAGAATACATGCTACCCAGAAAGCCTGGCATGAGAGCACAGACAGGTGTCTTTAAAAAAAAAAAAAGATTGAATGAAAATTTGCATAACTATAGCAATAAAATGAAGAAAGGCTGGACTATCTTGAAAGAGTATAGGAATTAGATAATATTTTTATGAATTGTTAATGGGTAAATGATTTATTTCATGACAACATAGGATTCTCAGGGAGTAATAGACATAGGGGAGATTTTCTATGTCTGTGTCATTCTGAGACCCTTCTTCATAGATTTTTTTTACTATATTCAAGAAATAAATGAGGTAAGGTAAAGTACAGAAACTGTATCTCTCAGTGGCATTAGTCTGGAAAAGATGAGTACTGGTTCTGTTTAAAAAAAAAAAAAAAGAAGGAAAGAAAAAGTCCCTGACAGGTTTTTATTTTATTTTTTTCCTTCAATAAAGAGGAAAAAAATGAAACTTATGAGTATGGAACTGAAAACTTTCTTCTCAGAGACACAAATTCAGAACTCCTACTCTCCAAGTATGTTACAAATGAAGGCCAAGAGATGTGAGAGTCCACAGCCACTGGAACTGAAGAATGAATAGCCCTGAAGCAAATTAATGATTCTGCAAAATTTCAAAAAAGGTAAATTGTAAAACCAGAAGAGCTTGGGATGATGCATTCTACTTTCTAAGTAAATTCACTAATTCAGTACTACAGATGGTACCCAAAGAAATTCTATGGAAAGGTGATAATCACAACCATGAGACTGAAGAAAAATAATAATCTTCAGAGGGTAGATAATTGAGTAAAACTAGGGAAAGTAACAATACAGATATTGAAAATCTTTTTAAATCAAATTATACAGTACAATATGTGGTACTTTTGGACACAATAAAGCAATTTTTTTTTGAGACAGGTTCTTGCTTTGTAGTTCAGGCTGGCTCTGAGCTCACTGTGTAGTCCAGGCAAGCCTCAAACTCAGCAATCCTCCTGCCTCTGCCTCCCGAGTGCTGGGACCACAGGCGTAAGTCACCACGCCCGGCACAATAAAGCATTTTTAAAGGAAACAAAATAGATATGAAGGCTTAAATCATGAAGAAAAACAGAGCAATCTAAAAGTATTAATCAGGTGTCCTATTGTTGACACAAATTATCCAACAGTTTAAAGAAGGAGGGACATAGTTGAGCTCCTGATTTCAGAGGGTTCTCTCCATGGTAAGCAAGCTTCAAGGTAGAAATTCGTTGACAGAAAGCCAAGGTAAAGAATTGCTACTCAACCCATCACTAGGAAGAGAGAAAGTAGAAAGCAGCAGTCTCTAAGAATGTACCATTTCAGGTCGTGTCCCAGTGACTGACTCCTCAAATTAGGTCCGACCTTCAAACATTCAACTGTGAACTCATCAGTGGACTAAACTCACATAGGTAGAGTAGTGTCTGGTTCTATATATACAGCAGAAGGTTTGTTTCTGAACACATGTGAATTCCAAAGATCATTTTGTACCTAAATTATTCTATTTCACCACACCCAGCAAAAGGCTTACGCTTATAACAAAAGCATCTAGTTCATCATTAGGAAACTAAACTATTAACAGTTTCCTGCACTAAGGTTCTTATGCAAGGTTTCTGAGACTGAAAGAAAACTTAGCCTTTAGTCCATGTGAAAATCAGAAAGAGGGTTGAAGATTTAGCTCAGTGGTTCCAGCTCCTGCCTCTCAAGCACAAGGTCATGAGTTTGATCTTGAGTACAAAAAAAAAAAAAGGTAGATGAAAGAAAAAGGAAAGAAAGAGAGAGAGAGAGAAAGGGAGAATGAAAGGAGGCTAAATAATTAGAAGATATTTTGGGACAGAGTAAATATATCCATTCAGAAAGAGAGAAATAGGGGAATAGAAAAGACTTAAATTTCAGGACAAATACTAAGGAAGGAAAACATTAAGCACACATCTACCACCCAGGATATGTGGTGGCAACATGTAAAACCCAAAGAGTTTGGACATTCTACCCATTTTGTTTTTTGTTACAACCTAAATGCCTAAATGGCTTCCCTCTGGGGCTGGCTATATTAACTTCCTGCATTTATTTTTGTAAATGTTTTACTTTCCAAAAGTTTTTTAATGTCTCCAGGAGCTTTGCTTTCATGCTCATACCTCCTTCCATTCCCCCTTTTAATAGTTTCTGGCCAAGACTGTGACCTCCTCATAAATTTTTGTCTGACCTGCTGGGTC
This sequence comes from Thryonomys swinderianus, assembly GCA_004025085.1. Taxonomy (NCBI): domain Eukaryota; kingdom Metazoa; phylum Chordata; class Mammalia; order Rodentia; family Thryonomyidae; genus Thryonomys; species Thryonomys swinderianus. The sequence goes on from PVIC010004156.1 coordinate 16,181, forward strand.
TTCTGAAAAAATCTAAATGGAAGTTTTCATAACCTCATAACTGTTGCATTCTGCACTTCTGTAAAACAAAAACCTCAGAGATGATGTCAGATTCTTCTATCATCTCACGCAGTATCAGACCCCACTGAACCACGGAAATGTGCATTTATGAGAACCAATATAGCTGCACTGAGACATATGCTTCCGTATTCAAGCCTAAGCAAGCAGGGAACCCTGTGGAACTCTTCTCAAAATAGTCTTTCAGAAGAGTTTACCTTTTTATGTCCTTGAGATTGTGATGGATGTTTTGATCACTTCCTGAGACGCTCTCCATGTGTCATTTCTATTGCATCATTGCAAAGTACTTGGTTTTGAAAAGTACTATTCTTTTCTTCAGTCATATAAACCTTGGTATCGATATTATGTATGTTTTCTTTCTGGTAAACGTACATATTTTTCTCAATATTTGTTTGTATTTCTTGTTCCTACTTTTCACTGTAAATTTTGCCTAAAAGTAGCCAGAAGTATTCATGCCACAGCATGAAAGCTGGATGCCTTTAAATTCTTTCTGTCAAATCAATTACTCTACTAACTTTTAAATTCAGTCTCCAACATGGTCTAATAGAATAGGCGAAACTCAAACATCTTATTTGCCAAAAGGTAATATTGATGATCCTTAATAGAAGATCCTTGTGGCCATTTGAAAGTGCATAAGCCTGGCCTTTAATGTTCATCCTCCTAGCAGCAATCTTTTCTGTTGAACTTCAAGTAGAATTGCCCACCAAGTCCTGACTTGAACATTAAAAGTCTTTTTAAACCAGAATCTCAAATACTTTTCATACAATTTCCAGAAATCATTTCCAGATATACTGCGATAACCACTGGACAAAATGCAGTAGTGTTAAGAGGGAAGAAACAAAATGATAAGTGCCTAAATCTAAACTAACAGAAGAGCCCAGGACAAGAATGTATCATTTAAGATTATGCATCCAATAATCTGTCACCTCCATTATGCCCTAGGGAACTGAGCATTTAGTTATTACTTCATCCATAGATTAATGCCATGGAGATTGGTATCCTGTTATCCAAGTCTTTTTTGGGAACCCTAATATCTGAACTTTTGGAAAACTTTACATTTGGATCCTCAAATCTTCTGGGAGATACTGTAGATCTGCACTATAATACCAAATAAAAATGTAAGAATTTTTTTTCAAAGCCCTAGAAGATAGGATAAAATAAGCTCAAATTGCATAGAAGAATCCATAAGCATTACAATGTTAGTGAAATAGACTAAAAGAATACAGTGTATAAAGTATCAAAGAATTGCTTCTTCAAATATTTAAAGAATATTTATAAATCTTTAGCCAGATTTATCAAAATATATGCCAAATTAATAGAATTAAAAATGAAAAAGGCAAAATTACAACAGAATTTTAGAAAGCATTTTAAAAGATTTATTCCAATAATTAATAATATATAAAACAAATGGGTAAAAATCTAAAACAAATACATGATTATTAAAATTGAACCCACAAAAATGCAAAGAAAGGATCATAAAAACTAAGCACTGAAATGAAGTTTTAAAAGTAATATAAATTATCCATAATGAAAAGAGATCGAGATTTCTAGGAAGATATTGGAAAATAAGGAGTAACAAATTAGCCTCTGCAAGATTAGAAACACAGAGACTGAAAATTAACTACTTGGGAAAAGAAAGAAGGAGAAAGGTAGATCCCTAGTATCTAAGAGAAACATGAAGGGAAATTTATACACTACAGAAAAACTGAAGAGATAGACAACAAAGAAGAGAGGCAAGGAGCAACTAGAACCTTTTTTCCTGGCTCCTGGCTTGTGGCATTAGAAAGGAAGATCAAATCCACAAAGATAGTGAGAATGATGACTTCAGAGGCCTCCAAGGAGGAATCAAGCAGCAGAACAGAAAATAGATGCAATGAGATTAAAACATCTGGTGAAAAATGAGAATTAAATTATGTCATATACTGGTACAAATTCCCAATATTGAGTGTGATTGTGATATAATGTGTATATAAAATGTACCAATAAAGATGAAAATTAAAAAAAAAATCTGACGAGTCCAATGACCTCTGTGTCCTCTGGAAAGCACACTTGGTGAAATGACATTTTAGGGAAAGGTGAACTGAGCTTGGGGCTCAGAGTACATATGAGTTTGCTTTATCTCAGGAGTCCCAGTGATAACCTACCACAGTGACTTGTGAGGGCCAATCATGAGAGATGACCTTGGTCAGGAAACCAGGAACAAGCTGGTAGGAGGCATGGAGAGCATTACAACATGTTCAAAAAGGGAAAGGAGCAAATGAGGGGAAAGAGCAAAGAGAAAGGAAAGCAAAGTGATTAAAAAAGGGAAAGATGGAAACAAAGCTTGTGTAAAAAAGGAAGAAAAATAATAGGAAGAGAGGTGAATAGGAACAAAAGTAAATTAAAATATATTGTGTATAGATAAAATTTCCCTATGATTAAAGCGAGCACTATGTATGAAAAATGTGTACTCAAAAATTTTTTGAAAACCAGCGCAAAACTTAACAGATTCACTGCTGAATTTTATCAGACTTCTAATAATCAGTTAGCATCAGTGCTCCTCATATTTTTCATGAGGCAGTAAGAAAGAGAAGTTAGAATTTCCTTTTCTGTGAAGCCAACACGTCTATGATACAAGAGATACAGGCTCAAAAATAAAAAGTAGACACAATAATAACCTTGATTAAACATAAATGCAAAAAACTTTACTAAGATTCTTCCAAAGAAAATTCAACCTCATATTAGAGATTATATATACTATCACATTAGCTTCATCTCAAGTTTACAAGATAAATCAACACATGTAAGACACTAAACGTATACTACCTGAAGAGAACTGTATTAGTCAATGTCATGTCACTGGCAAATCATATTTAATACCCAAAAACTTACAAAAGAGGAAGTTTAATGTGGCTCCTGGTATCAGGGGACTGAGGCCATGGTTTTCTGTACCAAGGCAACAACATCATGGTGGAAAGGCAGACAAGCAAAGGTGATACATGTTGCTAGGAAACATAGCAGAGGAAAAGCTCCAGAGAGGAAGGATGAGAGACCAACTGTGGTAATCTCATTCACACCTCCGTGAGCACACTGACATCTCCAAAAGTGTGCTTTAGTATTCCCTTTGGCATCTCCCAAGACAGTTAAGTTGACACAGTTAAAGCACCACAATCCACCTCTTATCAACTTGACATCCAAACACATCTTCTTAAGCCACATGCGATCTCCAGATGAACACAGTTACAATTCCCCTAACATATTACAACAAACCTGTGTACAAATGAGAATGCAATTATCCCTACCCCAAAGTCTAAATAGTCCTAGTAGCTTTTAAAGTGCCAAGTTAAAGTCCCTTTATGGCATTGAAGGAAAACTCTTAATTGTGATCTGTAAAAATAAAAACAAATTCTATAATTCTTCTGTGTCATGCTATGGGATAAATAGCCTATTTGTAGAAGAAAGGAATCAGGGCAGAGGATATAACTGAAGAAGAACAACAACAAAAACCTAAAACCCAAAAGAAGTAAAAATATTAATAATCTATGGTATGTACATGTAACAATTCCTCAAGATAAATGCCATTGCTTTGCATTGGAAACAGATACTAGCAAAAGAAAAGACTACAATCAAACAGAACACAAAAAGTTCTATAACTCATTATTCAGCATTCATGCATCTGTAGAAGAGAAATGTGTTCCAGAATCTTCTTGATTTCCACAAACATAGCCTCTCTCTTAAAGCGTCTCAATTCACAGCCTAACACTTTGCTCACCAAACATTACATGAAACTGCTATCTCCCTCCTTAGATCTGCACTGCACCTTCACAGCACCATCCCCACAGCGTGGTGCACAGACCTATTAGGGTTTCCCTGTCTAGTCTATGAGACATTCCTTTGAAATTGGACGGGAGCCTTGCTGAAATGAGAAGTCTTGTAATTCAATGTCAATAAAACCAGCGCTTGGGGGATGCCAAGATACATAGTACTGGGACCAGAAGACCAACCTCCCTGAACCATGACTGTAGTAACCTCTGAGTGCCTAGATGTCTGAACACAGTGACATCAACCCTGAGAAACTATTTCTCCAGAAGATGGTTTTCAGTTAGTGCTCCCAGGGATTCTCTTTTCCAGATAAAAGCATATCCTGCTGGGCTCAAAGGAGAAATAATGCAGTGGAAAGGGGTGGCAAAGTAAAGCTTCTCAGCTGATGACATCCATGAAGTAGAGCAGAACAGCATCAGAAAGAAGAGATGAGACGAGGCGGAGTCCCCAAGCTCACACTTCTGATCTGCCAAGTATGTACAGAATTGTGCTTTAGTAACCCTTGCCCCAGGTTTCAGGCCAGTCAGGTTTACAAAGTAAACTAAACCATTGCAAGAGCAGAGCAGAATTCACATTATCATCTGAATAGACGCAGACCAGCATTTTTCTCTAAAGTCAGGAATGAGACCAGCATGACCACTATCACTACTTCTGTGCAATATATTTTTTGAAATTGTATGCAGTGCTGTCAGGCAATAGGTGAAAACTGAAAACAATTATTTGAATAATATAAACTTTATAGTGACTGGAAAAGACCAAAAATATGATAAGACAAGTGATCTATAATATCAAATAATTAAAACTACAGTAAATTCAAATTAAAACAGGAAGAAACTGAAAACAAAGTTTAACAAAGAACCAAAAGCAAAACAAAAAGATAAATTTAGATCCAACCTAGTAAAAACTTACTTTCGTATAAAGAGCTGAGCTCCTCAATTCACAGGTGGTTATTTTTTAGAATCAAATAATTACCTAAGTTCTAACTAGAACCTGGAAATCACTTTAAATATAAACATATGCCATCATAAAACAATCTTAAACATACCTGAAATCAAAGCAACATAATAGAGGTCAGACAAGCCCTCAAATACATATGGTCAAATCATTTTCAATGGGAGCCAAAAGACAATAGAAAAAGGATAGTCCCTTCATTTAATGTTATTAAAATAAATTGGCATTACCATTTTTTAAAGTGAAATTGATCCTGTGTATCACACCATACACAAGAATCATTTAAAACCAACAACATAGAAGTAAACGTAAGCACAGTAATGTGTAAGTATTAGGAAAAAATAAGAGGGAGACTCCTTGACATATAAGAGACAGCTACAAATAAATATATCTTGATAAATACATATATTCCACTTTTAACAAACTAAATCCAACAAGATCTAAAACTGAGGGAAGCTCAAATACTCACTACTGATTTAAAATCTGTAGTATGTCCATGCAATGAGTTACAATCTAGTATTAAAAAGTATGGCATTAACACAGGCTCCAACATGAATTCAGCTTCCAATAATAATGCTAAGTGAAAAATATCAGACAAAAAAAAATAATGTGCATTCAGTGATTCTACATATTCACATCTGTAGGATATATGAATTAGCGTTGGTGACAGAGCACAGGTGAGTAGCTGCTGCTGCCTTTTGGAGCAGAGACTATAGTCTGCAGAGAAATGCAGAGGAGAGTGATGTTCAGGAAGAGGGCAAAGCTCCACGAGAAAAGCTTGGATAGCATTTGTTGTTTCATGTTCTAACTCATGGTGGTGTTTTAGAGGCAGTCTTGTAGTGTTACCGTGATCAAATACACATCAATGTTTTAAATGTATTAAATTGTTATTTCAATTATTTCTATAACAATCTTCCTAAAACTCCATGTTAATTAATGAAACACAATACCTTTTAACATGTACAAAAAGTACAAATTATTTCATAAAATAGTCATAACAAAATAGTACTTTTAGAGAAATGACTAACATATGAACCATGACGTGAAAATAAAAGTCTAGGACTGTCAATTTTAGACATGATTTCTTGAGATTTTGAGAATATATACTAGCAGTTTCTAGTACATCCATGATTGGAATCCTGGAGCTTTTTGTTAACCTCTAAGTGGAAATTAATTTACACATACATACAGATACCTTAGTTCATGAACTTAATTTGTTGTATGTTGTGGAAAAGATGGCCAGTTTTGTGTTCATGCAGGCAAGATGCCATAGTCCTCTTTGTCATTTGATGAAGAGTCTGTGAACGGATACAAAAATTTCCAGCAAGTTTCTATTTGTGAATCAAATTGCTTGCAAAATGCCTTCATGAGATGTGGTACTACTGTAATCTATACTTCTCAGTTAATTGGAAGGGACACATATCTCTACCACTGTTCCTTCAAATCATACCAATTTAAGCTAAATGAAGAATTAAAACACATGGTAATCCTAAAGTTCTACTCTAAAGAATGTGCATGTACAAGGTGTGTGTGTGTGTGTGTGTGTGTGTGAATCTGTGTGTTTGTTTATGGAGAGAGGGAGAGATAGAGAGACAAAGAGAGAGAAAAAGAGACAGATTAAAATTTATTTCCTTGAATAAGACATATTTTTGTCTTATTCTTCTGCGCATCTTCCAGAGCACTTAAAGAGGCATTTGGATCACATTCTTATTGGTTAATTCATATACAGGCTATAAAATTGAATATTTTTTATTGACAAAATCTGAAAAAGTGAACATAACATTTTTATGACACAGAAATGTATTTTCTTTATTGTAAAGTTGACTAAACATCATTGGCACATGTATGCATAAAAATGTAACACATATTACTCTATATGCAACATTTCAAAATATTTTGCATAATTAAAATCTAATCATATACTACTTATGCAAACTTAGTCATAATGTAAAGCAATGTCCATGAAACAGTATACCAATGTCTTAACAAGAGATTAAATGTGCAAAATTCATTTTTTTTCATTTTAGACACAGGATATCAAATAATCACATGATAAGAGAAAACAAGCCATATTTGTCCTTCATACTATATTACTGGGAATAGAATTCAAGCTAGCGGTTCCAAAAGGAGCAATCTAATTAGATTACATTTGTTTTTAACTGTAATTGAATATAAAAAACACTAGTGAGAACAGTACATAAATTTACATTTAAAATATGCATTACATCTTTTAAAGGGTTGTTAAATAGGATTACTTTTAGCTATTTTGATAGCCTTTTTTCTTAAGAGAGCAAGGGAAGTTAATTTTAGTTTTATGAGTACTTAGCAGAATCTTTTAAAAAGGCTAATGTAGGGAATATTGTATTATGGTAATAGGAAGATTTCATGATAAAGCTGCAGGTTTCAAGTTTTAACATTTTTTAAGCCCAAATTAATGTAAGAAATTCTGGTGCATAATTTGCAGTTTGATGTTATAATATTTATGGAAGTATTAGTATTAGTAATTCTAATTATGTGGGGTAATAGCTAAAGCATCAATACCAATTTAGAATATTTAGGGTATTAATAAAGTGGGTTCATCTTACTTTCTAATCTAAATGTTTAGCTTTCTAACATAGAATATACTATTTTCTGGGTTCTACCAAATATTTTTAAAATAATTAATTGACATTCATATTTTCTAGTCATTGATTATAATAATTTTACTGGATCTTTCAATGCTGAATATACATTTTTTTAGTTACTTGTGTTGAATAAATATAATTGTTTAATTATTGATCTAGAAATTCACATAATACACTGATAAACTCAATGTGTATGAAGATGATGATAGAATTAGTAATTTTTAAAACTTACTTTTTAATATAATTTGATTCCATGCAATTTTATAATCACTTTTAATAAGTTCATTAAAAAGAAGTATTAATAATCATCAATAATTAATTGATAATGGCCTATAATTGGTTAACAATATTATATATACTTTATGGCCAGTAAAAAATAAGAATAGAGTGAAAGTAAAGACTGCAAAAAACTGAGATAAAATAATATTAAGATTTTACTATTACTAGTATTCATATAATTATGCACAATTACTTTATATTGGTATTAATAATAGTTTGGAAATTAATATTCTATTAATGATTATTATGGTTTATATCAAGAGTGTCACCAAAATGCCTTCACGCACTCGTAGGCAAGGTCATGGAAGAGCCCTGGACCTTGAGGGTATGATAGTTCATTTGCTATTGGAAGCCAGGGGCTACTGAGGAGACAGGTGGCTGGGAGTTGACATGGAAGAGTATGTCTCTCCCACCCTCCGTCCCTCCCTCCCTCCCTCTCCCTGTCTCTCGGTTTTTCCTTTATCAGTCTCTACTTCCTTTCCTCCATGATGTGAGCAGCTTTCTTCTGCTATGACTCTTTGCCATGCTGGTTTCTGCCTTGGAGCCTACTGAGCATAGACTAGACTACAACTTGTGGACTGTCAGTCAAAACAATTTCTCCATGTATGTTCCAGTGTGAAGTATGGGGTCAAGAGATGATGATGAAAATAGTTAAGATTTACATTACTTTCTAAAATGAGTAAGATTAAATCTATAGGACTAATGTGTTACTATAGTGCAATTTGAAAGTATCTATAAAACATTGAATAAATTGGTATTGCTGGAATCTTAATTTATTTCCCTATTATATTTTAATGTATTCATACTGAATTTGAAAGGTCTAACTGAAAATGAAAATATGAAATTTTATATGCAATAATATATTAATTCATCATTTTAATTTGAATCTTTTTAGGTACATCATATATACACATATTTTATAAACTATGTTTGAGACATGAATGTAGCATTTTTAAGTCAATAGTATATTTATATTAGATTTATTGAATCTAAGGATATGACAACAAGAAATTGTATTGAATAAGGCTCAAACCTTATACAGTATTTCTAATATCTACTATACTTAAAATCTCTCATTGATTTATTTCAAAGAAAATAAGGATAAGGTTTTGCAAGGACCATCACATTTTTACACTTTAACTATAATTTCTACAAAAAATAATTATTAAATAATCTTTCATAATGTCACTTGTTATACACATAATTGGGTAGAAATATGACATATTCGCTTATTAAAACATTATATCCAATTAATTCTACAAGCATGTATATTCAATTTAAAATATATTTCATTTATAACTTTAATATTCTAAATGTGATATGCTAAATAATTGTTGTTATAAAAGCCACAGGTATATTCCACTGCATTTCTATTCTGGAAAAGCAAGTAACATTTGGCTCAAAGATTAAATAATACCCACATATCCTGATTGAATTTAAGTGTCTAGTAAGTTCAAAGCAAATGGAGAAGATGACACTAGCTCTTACAATATAAAGTAGCTTCAATTTCATAATTTAAACTTATCTGTGTATGATTTCTACATTAGTGGGAGCTGGAACATACAGTTAAAATGTTTCCTAAAATTCTACTGCAAGATTTAATTATTTTAGAAGAAAAAGTGTCTGAAAAATATAACCATGTTTCATCCTAAAGAAAAATATTCATTTCCTCTATAAATTTTGTTTACTTGACTGGGTATTTTGGTCATTTATAATTAAAAGTATCAATTATTAAAGAGAATTGTTAGTGCTGACCTCTTCTAAAGACAAAATATGGGGCAAAACTTTAAACCAGTAGGTTTAACTATATCTTTTATGGTTTTTTTTCTTCATTTTAGCTGTATTCGATTGCTTCACTTTACCTTTTTCTTAAAGCCCAAGGCCTTGGAGGCATCCATGGTAAGTTAATGCATTAGGAATTCGGGCTACCTTCTCTAGGCAGTACTTGGTAAGGAAATCCTGAGAGTCTCTTTAGCCCACTCTAATGTAAATGTTGTGATTTTTTTTCAAATCCCTTTTTTCCCATTATCAAAGGAATAGTTCCATTTTTAAAAATACTTAATTTATCGGTACACTATATATACAAATCACGATTATACTCTACATTGAGAATTTGTACCATTACAGGACATAACTTAATTCTCATTTTTTCCCCTTCCCCTACCCACCCTACAACCCCACCCCTAGATACACAAGTTTTGTTTCCTTTTTTTTAAACTAACAATTTTTTTCTTTCCCCTCATTATTTACCCCTAAACCCCATTTCTCTATTCCACAACAACAATAACTTCCAGTCTGGGATAGTGTTATTGGAAGCAAATTTACTAGTATTTAGGAAGCCATATAAGATTCCATATGTAGCACACTCCATATGTCTTATTAGAATTTAATTGAACTAAAAATATTAAGAGAACAGGAAAGCTTGTGTTATAGCTCAGTTGTATTCCTCTACTGTCTAGGATCAAATTTTTTTTAAAAAGACATTTTAACCTGAAGTTAGAGAAATTTTGAAGCAGTTGGAACAGATGGAATAAACAGCTCGCAAGTGGGAGAAAAAATAGAAATAATTAAGGTCAGCAAACTGGTTTTGGAATTGCCCTTTCTTTATAATTCCCACAAGGCCATTGGCCTTAAAAAAATTGTCCTGTCTGATGTTTACACCTAACTAATCTGCATTATCTAGCATGTAAACTGAAGTCCCTGGGTCAACACCCATACTATCACCATCCAAACAGAAGAAAACAGCTAACCAAATTATATGCACCAAATAGTTGGAATTTGAATTTGTTCTCAAATTTATTACTATAATACTTTATGTGTCGCTGCTAAGAAGTATTTGGTGAATTATGCATGCTCTTTACAAGAGCATTTCCTGTAGTAAAATAAATATTAATCACATTGTCTTAGACTTTCCTAATATATTTGACCAGAAATACATACTGTACATGCACTCATAACCAAGGAATTTATACTTTAAAGTCTTACAATCAAGGCAAAGGAGTCAAGGAACAAAGAAGCAAAATCCCAGGAAGGTTTCTTGTTTGTGAATCATTTTCAGGCCTGAGTTGCAGCCAAGAAGTTTGATTCTGTAAGCGATCACCTTACCAGCTGTCTTGATATACCCCTGCCATGCCCTTGCCGTTCCTTCTCTCAGTGGTGCATGTGCTCACATGTAAATAATAGATAGGGTACATTAAGACATGGGGTAAATTGAGCAGGTTTATTTGGCACTGAGCAAACATCTGCTGTATAAAATCAAAATTAATCGCCATCATGAGTTTCCTGCACTAACACTGTCATCTACTTAGAAAATATCCATTGCTGTAAATAATGCTAATAAAACACACAGAGACACACATTCATTAGAACTTGAGCCCTTAGCTCTCAGGGTCAAAATTCTGTGACACTGAGCTCCAAAGCAATTGCATTTCTCATCATTTTCTGATCTCTGGGAGTAAGGTAGGGCTAAATAAAAATAGCCCGGACTGAGTGCCTGAGACTCCCTTGAAGTCTTTGCAGAGCTCTCAGTGAATCTCGGGGCCACTGTTGTGAGTTCTAAATTACAACAGGCCCTCCTTTTCAGTGTCCCCTGTCCGCTGCACAGCACAAATTCACTAATGATTGAGCCTTTCAGAACAATGACATTAACAAGCAACAATAGCGAGCTTGAGTGAGAAGGAAGCACACAGATTCCTTTCTTTAAATTGGATCAAAATGAAATTTCAAGTATGATCAAAATGGAAGTGCATTACCTTTTTAAAAGACAATATACAAGTTGCAATAATATTTGCATTATTCAACTGTGCTTGTAAAATATAAATCTCTATTGGCCTGACTATGAATAGTAAAACTTCTGGCACCCGTACATGGTAAATATAATGATTCAAACCACAAGGGCTGCAGACAGCTTTTCTACATATGGATCCTCTCATATCCAACCAGAGCTACGATCTATGAAAGATCATACCCCACTGCTAATGTTCACTTCTGCCCAGTGGATTGTAAATTCTCATAAAATGATCTCCCCTCTCTCAGTAAATTCTGGCTCATAGAAATGTGTTCTTGATTTGCTGTGATTTTTTGATAAAAAATACTTCATTTTTTTCTTTAAAAGTGAGTATAAAAAGATAAAGATCTTTACTTAAAAAGTGGACTGTGAAATATCACTGAATTATGAAAAATTAAGACAGGGTTTTTTTGTTTTAAAGAGAATATATTTAATGAGTCTACATGCAGTATTTTTTTTCTTCAGTTATGCCACAGAATATTTATGTGTATGTGACTCCTAAATGTTTCCTACAAGATTATTTCTGTTACTTTTCTACTTAATTGCATATTGGCTAATTACATAATTTGCCACCCTGCTTAGTAAATTAAAATCCCAGTTCTCCTTTTTATAGCACATTCACTCCAGATGAGTCAACATCTGTACAGACAGCATAGCAGCCATTCAGGAAAGATGCTGCTGCTGTTTCATAGAGCAGAATACTGGAAATGTCAGCAGGACTTAACACAAAGGTGAGTTCCGCACTGGAAAGATGAAAACAAGCCAAAGATGGTTAACCAAATGTTTGTACATAATACCTATCCCATGTTTAATCAATACTTTTGTCTTATTTCCTTTTTTAAATGCTTGCTTAGTTGTAGACATAATTTTCTCTCTTCTCTTTGAAAGTGCCTCATCTTTTTCAGTGTTTTTCACTATATAAAATTTATTTACCTTGACAGTTCATTCTCTATACTATTCCCATGAGTGATAAAGGGCCAGTATTACTATCATTAATTAACATATAGGAAAGTTCTCTGCTGTTATGTAATGAAGATGTGCACTGGGCAATCTTTCTGCTTGGCCTATATGCATGGTATCTGTGTAATGTTGTGTTACCTTTAATACTTCATTCTATATTTACCTTTATAAAATATTATGCCATTTACTCGCTGAGGCAGCTGCACTTTAATAGCGGCAGCTTTGGAGTGAGAGAGAAAGAGGAGTGATTATTAAGGTAAGAGTTTGGGGCTGTGAAAGTTCTAAGGGGAACAGGAGAGATTACTGAATGAAAGAAGTCCTGTGTGTTTCCCAGAAAACACAGCTAATGAGGGAGATGCTATGAAAGCAAGTGTGGACTGTGAGAGCCTCTAACCTGCTTTCCTTTCTTGTTTTGGAATGTAACACCTTCCCCTACTAGCTAATTATATTTTTGTTTTCTTTCATTCGTCAGCCCTTCGACCATTAGGTTAAAACTAAACCTCTCATGTTCTCTATTTTTACACATTTTTTTCCCTAAGATTACTTAAAATCATCCTTCTCTTCTCTCATCTCCTAATGCATGTAATCTCTTAGCAAAGTAACGAAAGATTGTCCTAGGCTGCCTTAAGCTCCCTTAAAGGACTTCTTTCTCTTTCTCTGATCAGGAAGCATTCCCACACTGAAGTAGCCTATTTTTCCTCTGTCAGAGAGCACTTTTCAGAGTGCTTTCAAGTAGGAAGGTAAGCGGCACTGACTTGCGATGCATTATAGTGACTCTCCACTAAGAAGAGGTAGAATTGCCCTATGGGGTTTTGGCTAGGGCACTAGAAAGTGTTCTAATGTGCTAATGATTTAGTGATAGCTCTAATTATATAGAACAGCTCATCCCAACAAATGTGTATTGAACACAAAGCCATTTAGCAGAAGTCTTGAACTTCTTTGATGGCAGAAATAAAACTGAACATCTGTCTTTGTTACTAGGAAGTTATCTTCCTGACTCATTTTTCTTTTTCTCTGCGTGTAGGGGTTAGAAGTACAACTAGTTCCAATTTTTCCGCTTCTGAACAAATTTCTAAAAGTGAAAATTGGCATGTTTTACCAGTTTGATCACGTGAGGAAACACAGTAACTGAGCTGCTCATTAAACTTTAGGTGAAAAAGAGAAAAAAATAGCTAATAATTTTTATATATTTGAACAAAGGACAAGCAAAGGTATCAACATTATTTAGACAAGAATTCTAGAGGAACTAGGTAGCATTGTGCTGAAGTTAATAAAATTGTATTAACTTTTTCTCTCTAATTTCAGTTACTGTATAACTTCCTGTAAGCTAAATATATTGTCTATATTTTATTAATAGTATCAAATATCCTCAAAACTGAGAAATTAGGCATGACACAATCAGGATACGTCAACTGAATCAGATAAACAAATGCCCAGGGACCAGTAAAACAGGTTTCTGACTGTCTCTGCATGGCTGATGAAGGCTTGACCTTGAGCACTATATTGGTACTTGGTCCCCTCTTCATTATTTTTGCCTATTTTGCTTCATTGTCCTAGTAACTAGGCATCTTTGTTCATCTATGCCTTTCAAATATGATATTCCTGCCTTGGACCTAGGTAAACTTGGACTGAAATTGCTAAAATTATGAGCCAAATTAATTTTTCATCTTTTAACTATCAGGTATTGGGTATTTTGTTCATATAATGAAAGGGTGATTAATACCAAATATCTCTAATGAGAGAGGGGTTGCTGTTATGTCTGCACCTGAACATGTGGTTCAGAAGCACTCTTAAGTAATCTGAGGGAAGAGTTGAAAAAAAGTGTGGAGATGTGGGTAGGAGAAGCTCTAGAATACTGCAAGCAGATCATTATGGATGATTAGTTTAGAGAAGAGAAGCCAGAGTACTGATAGGAGTGCAGATAGTAAACAGAAGACACAGAGAGCTTCATATGAGATACTGAATTCCATCAGCAGTGAGCAGAGACTACGGGTGTTACATGTGGCCAAAAAAAGAAAAGGCTACATAACACACATATCTCAATACTTCACACAGCGATGAGATAATTGATACACTAGAGAAAAGGTCAGGGGAACTCTACATTCAGACTGTAGAGTGGAAACTCCTCCCTGCTAATAATGAGATTCGGGGGCAAAAGGAGAGTTAAAATATTGGAAAATTCAAGTTAGTGCCAAAGGAGGTGTGGTTGCCCAAGAAATTAACTCTACTGAAAAAAAAATCAAGTTCTTTATATTGGCATGAGAACAATGATAACTTGAGGTCATTTCAGAAATCAAGAAGATGCCATTCATTCTAGGCTCAAAGGGGAGAAGAAAGTCCCTGGGAATCTTTATGAAGTAGGGTCCCTTCCTCACAAGCGAAAGGTCTTGAGTTCCATCCCCAGTAACAAAAACAGAAGACAGAGGAGGGGGAAAGAAGGAGCAGGAGAAGAAGATGTAGATCACCGAAATTCATTTAATTCTAGACAGTCATCCTGGCACTCAAAGCCTCCAGGAACCATGGTCAAAGGGTGGTTGTAGGATGGAAGTGTAGCCTCATGTTCAGAGAATCTCCAACTCTTATTCAAAGGAAGGACTGTGGGGCCAAAGAACTGCCCCCTGAGGGTGCAGTGCATGAAGAAACAGTGGGCCTTGGTGGTCACAGGAAGTTGGAGATGACAGTGATGTGGAACATCTCTAAAGCCTCAGTTTGTAATTGGAACCAACTCAAGGGAAAAGCTATGCACGTTACACACAGCAAGACAATTGAGGTGCACAAAATGCTCAAGAACTTTGGTCCTTTGGTACATGTGTTTCACTGCTGCATGTCCCAGGGACCGTACTTGAAGCTATAGGATTAAGTATTTGTTTTGGTGGTTTAGTCTTTCTTTCATCCATTTTGCCTTAGAGAAAGGGAATTTTTACCCTGTTGTAGTTTACCTTCGGGATTTGTAACTTCATTTTTATTGTTATAGGAGAGTAAAGTTAAGAATGTAGTTTGAGTGATAGAAGAGGCTGACTGGAGTTTTAAAAATTGTCCAAATAGTTGAGTCATGGGAAAGGGAATTAGTCAATTTGCATTTGGGTGCAGGAGAATTATATTAAGTTAGGCAGAATGTCAACTTGCATCTGTCCTTATTTGGATATAAAGTATGGGTTAAAGAGACGTACCTTACTGTTAAGTTTATAAAGGAACAATTTTGATCATTAACTCATTACATTAAGAAAACTCAAGAAATCAGTAAAATATATTTGTGGGTATATCTAAATATGAAAATAGGCTTCATTTTTCCAGACATTTAGTGTTGACCTTGAAGGCAATATCAAAACCTCTTTAAGTCTTCTTTTACAAATCCATAATTGGGCTTCATAGATTGGTTATATGTGTTAATATTGTGAGGCTTTAATAAATATATGCAGTTTGGTTCTTTTTAGAGTTAAATCATAGTTATTCACAGTGCAAAATGAATATTTATAATAATGTGCATACATTCCCAGTGTTCAACATTCTCATTTTTATCTAAGTGCTTTGTGAGCTTAGTCACTAAGGACCTAATTAATATATGGAATATGTCAATATGTGATATATAAAATAAGCCATGATTAAAATTAATGACCCCTCTCACTAAAAGCTGAATGGGCTTTTGAAGTGAAGTAGGTCAAACTTATCGTATACCTGATCTTTTAACATTGAACATTGGTACTTTGATTTCTAGATTTAATAAAAGCCACTAACACATTATTGTATTTTGTCTTCAAACAAGTTACAAGTAATTGCTTCGTTTGTTTCTTTTCATACATTTTTCATCTTAGCTTACTAAGACAAATTTCTCTTATGATATGCAACTCTAAAAGCCTTTCAGATTATTTGAATATAATTTATTCTGACCTTATTTTAAGTACATCATTCTGGGTTAATTTTAACCAGTTGCCTTGTAAATTCTTAAATTGCCTCACTAGATACCATATCCTGGATCCATTTAGAAAAGAATAAATTATTGATTAAATAGTGGTGTGATGGCAATAACAGTGTGGTACATTTGCTAATATTTGTTATTATGGGAGTTAATCTCTTGTTTTATTTTTCAGATACATATGTATTTACTTGAGTTTCACCACAAATAATTATTTGTATAAAACCATTTGAACTGTTTAAAATGCATGTCTGAAACTTGAAATATATCACTGTTTGGAAGAAAAAAATCATGACCATTTCAAAAGTTTATTAAAAAGTAACAGTTTATAAGTTACTCTGTCAATATTTTAAAAATTAAGAATACAAAAAACATGGAATACTGAACTTGGAACATCATTTTCATATTTCTCCAGAAATGCATATATGTGATATGAAAGAAAGTAGTTTGTGTGCAATGGCTGTAGCTAAAATAATAATAAAAAGCCAAAACTATTATATGAACTAAAATGGCGGATATGTTGCAAAGCACTTAAATGTTTTTTTCTCTGCATTTTGGATGGATGTGGTATATTATGCAAACTCTACTGATGTCAGAGTTGAAATGTCTGCATGAGTTTGCATTTTCCACTCACTAGCTGTGTGATCTTTGAAAAGTCATGTAGCCTTTAATATCATGCTCTTTCTCTAAATGGAATAAAAACAGAATTGCAATGAGCTCTTTACAGAACAATGCCTTCTAGATATAAAATAAAAAAATATCAATATAAGCGATTTGTAGCACAATAATATGTAAAGAAAAATATAGACTCAGATAACAGTTAAATCATCATTACACAATTTTGAAAATAACATTTTATTTTATTTTTTTTTTTTTTTGAGACAGGTTTTTGCTTTGTAGTTCAGGCCGGCCCTGAGCTCACTATGTAGCCCAGGCAAGCCTCAAACTCCGCAATCCTCCTGTCTGCCCCCTGAGTGCTGGGATTACAAGCGTGAGCCACCACACCTGGTTTATTTTACTTTTTTTAACAACAGCAATAGCGGTTTGTGCAGTTAGATGAAATCTCTGTTGTTTTCATCTGCATCTCTCCAATGACCAGTGATGTTGAGCACTTCTTCATATGCTTCTTGGCTGCTTTGACTTCTGCCTCTGAGAAGTGTCTGTTCATTTCAGATGAACATTTTTGAGCTGGATCTTTAAACATGGGGGTAAGAATTTCTTTTAAGTTCTTTATATATTCTAGATAGTAACCCTTTGTCTGACAAAAAACTAGTAAAGATTTTTTTTTTTTTTTTTTGAGACAGGGTCTCGCTTTGTAGTTCAGGCTGGCCCTGAGCTCACTGTGTAACCCAGGCAAGCCGCCGCGAACTCAGCACTCCTCCTGTCTCTTCCTCCCGAGCGCTGGGATTACAAGCGTAAACCACCACGCCCGACACTGTGGTATGCGGTATTGATTGCTGGTGGGCGTGAGTCACCACACCCAGCATTCTATGTGGTTATCGGGATCAAACTCAAGACCTTGCGCTTGCCAGGCAGGCGCCGGAACCACTGAGCTAAATCTCCGGCCCATAGTAAAGATTTTTTTTTTTTTTCCCCATGTTGTTGGTTGTGTTTTAGCTGTGCCACTAGTTTCTTTTGTTGTGCAGAAACTTTTGAGTAGGATGAGATCCCATTTCTTGATTTTTTTTTTTTTTTGGCTAGTTCTCATACTATAGAGGTTTAAAAAATTTTAACAATATATAGAAGTCATTAGAGATCAAATAAAACTATCTCTTGATGCTATTTTCAAGTGAAACAGAATCACAATATCTAAAGACGTTTATACATTATGGTGTTGCATAATAGTAAGTCAGAAGCATCTTGCACAACTAATAATTAGAGAGATTTCAAATGTACACTGTGAAAAATTATTATAACAAATTAAAATACATTTTCAAGATCAAGAATGAAACAACTGTTAAGAGTTGTAAGGGCAGGGGATTTAGCCAAAGTGGTACCACACCTACCTTGGAAGCACCAGGGCCCAAGTTTGATGCCCAGTACCACCAAAAATAAAAAAAATAAAATCATGGGCCGGAGGGTTAGCTCAGTGGTTCTGGCGCCTGCCTCGCAAGCGCAAGGTCCTGAGTTCGATCCCCGGTAACCATATATAATGCTGGGCGTGGTGGCTCATGCCTGTAATCCCAACACTCGGGAGGCAGAGACAGGAGGATTGCTGAGTTCGCGGTGGCTAGCCTGGGCAGCATAGTGAGCTCAGGGCCAGCCTGAACTACAAAGCAAGACCCTGTCTCAAAAAGCAAAAAAAAAAAAAAAAAATCATAATAATAAAAATTTTGGAAATTATAAAGTTTTAATATCAAATATCCATATGATTACTACACATTGCATAAATTAAATATATAGATGAATGAGAGATAAAAAGTTTATTTGGAATATTTTTTCCCATCAAATAATTCATTTCTTACTTTCTTTTTATTTTATAGGATCATGGTTTAAAGCAATCACATGTCTCATCTCATTGATTACAGAGATTAATTGGAGATACTCATGCTAGTGCTGTTATGTCCGTGCACAATGATGTGCACATCCATTACTATTATTTATACAAATATACATTTAGCACAATAACAGTTCTTGAAATGTGTTGCTGTTAAGGAGTACCACAGACTGGCCGATTTGGAAAAGTAATAAAGGTGTATTTCTTACATGTCTGAAGTCTTGGGAGTCTACGGTAAGGGGTCTATTTCGGGTAAGATGCTCCTTACTACATCATCACATGGAGAAGACAGAGAGAAACCAAGGCTGTGTGTATAAGAGGACAAACCCACTTCATTTCGCGTATGTGCTGTGCAGTTCAGTAGGATTTACTGTGGCAGTCCTGCATGTATACGGTCTGGGAATTGCTCGTGTCCACCCATCCTTCTTTCACCCCTCACCAGGCACTCTTCTTAGTCCCTAGGAATGTCTTCTACCTCCAAGTCAACAAATTTACTTTCTCCTCTTCCTCCTCCTCTTTCTCCTCCTCCTCTTCCCTCTCCCTCTCCTTCTCCTTCTCCTCCTTCTTATTCGCTTATTGTGTTTACAATGATATTGTCCATTTTCAGCTATTTTGCCAGAGAGTCCTTTTTCTTGATAACCAACACTCTCTTGCCACACAGCAGTCTTAATCCATTTACACTCGTGGCGCCAGAGCCATGCTGACTAATCACCTCTGGTCAGGCCCGCGCAACCAGCACTTCATTGACTTCATTTTTTTTTAATTTAATTCTTTATTGGTATTTTTACATACAGCTCACAATACCACTCAACTTTTGGGAGTTTGTACCAGAATATGACATGAGTTAATTCTCATTTTTACCCATATCCCAACCCACCCCACAACCCACAACCCACTCTATACATGTGCTTTCTTTTTCTTTTCAAATCATATTTATTGAATCTATTTCTGGCACATGAATTTTGAGAACAATATTCAACCACATGACTAAAAAGTTTTAGTTTTTTGTGACATTAATTCGTTCACACAATTCACTATTATACTCCATATTTATTAGCCTTCACTCCAAATTCATTTTTGCCTTCTTTACAACCTGTGTAATAGCCATTTTGGTCATGATTAGTATAACTTGTCTTTAGGGTATAATACACATGAAAATCTAAATTGGAGGGTAAAGAAGTTGAATTGCTGTTTACTTAAATTGCTGAGAATATGATAAATACAAACTATTTGCTCATTCATGAAAAATCTACTTGGTCTTCTTTGGAAGTGTATAATTTCCAAATGTAATTTGAAGAATAAAACAAAATGTTTTCTTTTATAGGGCTCACAATTTTACATTTGAACTCTAAATATATATTTTCCACATTGGTTAGAATATTTCCCATGATCCTTAGCATGTGATTAAGTTTACATTCAGAATTTATGTGAGAATATAAAACATGGGGTGCACTTCTGAAGTTTCAGAAATCTAGTATTTGAAAGGAAAGAGGTTATGAATCAAGTAATTAGAGAAAATATTAAGACAGCATTCCTTTAATAAAAATGTCCTTATCATTTAGCAATTAGCAAAATATCTTTATAATTATTCTTCTTATGAATTTTGATATTTTCTAACTAATTAAATTAAATCAAAACTAATAGAAAATACAACTTCGTATTTTATTCTGATGTATTTTAGAAATGAATGCCCACTGATAGTATCTATTTTTACCAACTATTTGGGTAAGATAGTAAATCTGGTTTTTGGATTTTTTTTTAATTTAAAAAGTATTTGTTGGCATACATTTACTGAATATAATGACTACTGTAAATCATTTAGGATTATTTATTGTGTGGAGTTGGTATGTGTGTCTAACTTATTTTAATATACATCCCTCCCCATGGAGAAAATAATAAAAGATGTACCACTTCACTTCCATGCAAATCCAGCCTTCATAGGGCTTAAAGAATAACTACAGGACATTCAATCTATTATGAAGTAGAACCAATCATCGAATGCTAAAGCATCACTGGGTACCTGAAACAAAAATGAGAATTAATAGACAATGCGAGTACTTCCTTTTTCTCTTCAAAGAAATGGATGATATATCACAGAACTGGTAGAGGAGGTAGATAACAAAGAAATGAAGATGATTGAAAGTGAAATGGATCCATTTAAAAATAAATAAATAAACTGACTCTGAAAGCCTTATCAGTAAATTAGAGCTAATGCAGTATCCAGATGAATATGAGGTCGCACTAATAGCCCATTCTGCCTCTCTTCTTTTGACCTTTTACTGTCTTCCCCCTGTGCCTGTGCCTGTCTCTGTCCTAGACATAACTATCAAATGTTAAAATAAGCAGTATCACCAAGGTGTCATATATTCAAGTGTCTCAGAGATTACCCCCATATTAGACAAAGTTTATTAAAAAGCTTCTTTCTGGGCTGGAGATTTAGCTCAGCGATTCCAGTGCCTGCCTGGCAAGCACAAGGTCCTGAGTTCGATCCCTGGTAACCACATAAAACAATACCGGGGGGGGGGGGTGGCAACTCAACACCCACCAACAGTCATACCATAATGCCAGGCATGGTGGCTCACACCTGTAATCCCAGCACTCGGGAGGCAGAGGCAAGAGGATTGCTGATTTTGAGGGCTTGTCTGGCCTACAGAGTGAGCTTAGACTCAGCCTGAACTACAAAGTGAGACCCTGTCTAAAAGATTAAAAAAAAAATTCTTTCTAAACTTCAGAAACATTAGAAAAATATTGGAACACCTGTTAATGTATCTCTCTATCAACACATGTCCAACTTTTCATAATACTCAGAACTGTACCCTTCTGAGATGCAGGTATACAGACTTTGTATGATTTCCATTAGAACAATAGATAGCATCCATTCTTGCTGTCCTCATCTATGTTCCCTACTCATCCAAGAGGTCATCAGGTTGTCAAAATAATTCATCTTCTAGAGTTTAGCTGTGCTCTCCTCTGGCCCATGGCAAAATTTCTTATCAATACAGAAGCCACACTGCAAAGATGGAAATTATGCACTAGCCTAATGTCATGGCTCCTTCTCACAAGTGCTGATCTTACTGTCAGGGCTAATGTTCAGCCTCTGAAACATGACACTTCGGTAGAGCACTCACTTTTATAGAAGCCAATCAGACCTTTGTTGGCAAGCTGACCTCTTTGCCCTATTATAATATTTTCCAGACTGATGCATTCTGTGAGTGTAGATTGCCTATGTCATAACTTATTTCCTCACCCTACTAAAGATTGTTTTTGAGGCAAAATTTCACACTCACCCAGTAGTTCTTATTTAAGAGTACGACAGAGACAGGCACAGTGGGAAGTACTTTTTATTTAAAAACTACTTATTCCTTTAACTTTCTAAAAAAAACTTGAAAAATAAAAAATAAAATAAAGCCAAAGCCTTAATATTCATTAAATTGATTTTGCTTATTCTGTTTTTCTTTTTAAACTATAACCTCCCAAAATCAGGCCTTTTATTTTCATGATGTTTATTTTTTCTCTATAATAATTATTATTCCTTTTAGTATTACTTATTTTGAAATGACACAACTACATGTGTTGATGGTATAAAATACACTGTTTTAAAATATTAACACATCTTGCCAGGTGTGGTGGCTCATGCCTGTGATCCCAGCACTCGGGAGGCAGAGACAGGAGGATTGCTGAGTTCAAGGTTTGCCTTGGCTATATAGTGAGCTCAGGGCTAGCCTGAACTACAAAGCGAGGCCCTGTCTCAAAAAAAAAAAAAAAAAAAAAAAATATATATATATATATATAAACACATCATGAAATAGCTAAATTCATCGTTAATGTATTCCATATATTACAAATATCTTTTTTTTGTAGTGAACACATTTAAAATGTACCTCACTGATTTTCAAGTATACAAAGGAAACTTTCCTGGAGAATCATTTTTGCTTGAGAACATTTTTTAGTATTTCTTTCTTTCTCTGGAAAGCCTCAAACTCAGTAATTCTCCTGCTTCTGCCTTTTGAGGGCTGGGAATACAGGTGTGAGCCACCATGCCCAGCTTTTTATTATTCCTTTTGGGTTATGCATTTGTTATTTTTTTTCTGAAGTTACGTTGATTTCCCTTCATTTTTTAAATTATTTTAGTTTTTAGTAAATAATACCATATAATATTTGCACTCCTTGGAAGAAGTTGGTACATGCACATGACACATTTAAATCTCTTATTTCTTCCTCTCTCTCTCTCCACCAAACTGTCTAATTTTATTTTATTTTTTGTATATGTTCTACAGTAGATGTTTACATTCTTTGTGTGGAAACGGTACATATGCATAACACCTCCAAATTCTTTTTTTACACCTCTTACCCTCTGTTCTCTCCACTTTTTGATTCTTTTCCTCATTGAAAAAATAAAGGATAGATTACAGGAAATAGGAAAAAAGATTGTTTACTCCATTATCAAATTATATTTTCCTTGAATTTAAAGAAATTTGCCACTTGTTCAATTTCAGCCCTTTCTTTCCATATTTTTTTATAATTTCCATTCTTCTATTCAAAATGAGCTGATTCAATTGCTTTTAAAGTAAAAGACCAGCATCTCTTCTAAGATTCACCACTGTTTTGTAAACAATCATTTTATTCTGGTGTTCTCAGGTAAAATATTTTAGTATTTATATTCTACACTTTACAAAGGTCTTAATCTACTATGTTGAATTTCCTACCTTCTCATTTTACAATTTGCATTTGTCTTCATAAAAAATATATTTCTGAAGATTTTATGGTCACCATACTTTCAAACTATTATAATAATTTAAAAATTTATTGCTTTTTAATGTATTCTACACAAATCAATCTTTACTTAAAGAAAAACCCAGAATTTTTTTTTTTTTTTTTTTTTTTTTTGAGACAGGGTCTCACTTTGTAGTTCAGGCTAGCCCTGAGCTCACTATGGTGCCCAGGCAAGCCGCCGCTAACTCAGCAATCCTCCTGTCTCTGCCTCCCGAGTGCTGGGATTACAGGCGTGAGCCACCACGTCGGGCATTGTGGTATGCGGTGTTGATTGTTGGTGGGCGTGTCTCCACGCCCAGCATTATATGTGGTTACCGGGGATCGAACTCACGACCTTGAGCTTGCGAGGCAGGCGCCAGAACCACTGAGCTAACCCTCCGGCCCAAACCCAGAATTTTTGATGCTCTGTTATTTTCAAAATCATTAAATACATGAAGAAAAATGAAGCTTTGGAAATATTCATCCCTCTCTGTGTTGTTCACTTTCTCCTGGTTTTGCAAAATAAAAAAAAAAAAAAATGTTTTCTTTAATCATTCTACGATGCTGAATTTCAAGAAACAAGTTTTAATTATCTGATTTTTATTATTCATTTTGGAAGTATGATCTGCTACACTTCTAATCATCTGCAATATTCCCAAGAATTCTTTCTCAGTTTTTCCTATATATTCTTACAATTCACACAAACACACACAACCAATTTACTCTGAAAGACATTGACAGAAAACGTTCTAACACAGAAATTCCATGAGCCTTTAGTCAGTGCTGCAAATCTTGGAAGGAGCTAATATGCAGATGGCGAGCTGAGCCAGTTCCACACTACCTGTGATACATACACAAGAGCTATGATTTCACTAAACTTTATGTTTCACAGGGGACAGTATCTTTTTAAGTTTCTCCATAAGTAATATTCTGCTAAAAAGAATATAATGCCTAAAATCTAATAGATATTTTAGCTTTGTTTGTGTTTCCTCCCACTTCACATATAATTTTCCAAAAGATTATGCTATCAACAAGGTTACTTAGAGAACTTTACAACACATATTATCTTATAATTTTATCAAGGGGATAAACAGTTTAAATATAGATTATGTTTTCATACAGCGGGAGATGGAAGAGTAATCACATTTTAATCAGATGCAGAATGTTGAAAACTTACCTCTTCTCTTTTATTAGACATTATAAAGTGAGAGGAATCAAGCACTGTACTGTTAGTAAGACCTGTGAAGGGTGTTAATGCATATAGTATTTTAAATAAATCTTACTGCATTGGTAATATATTTTCTGGTTATTTTTGAAAGTTTGTTACAGTCCTTGGGTTTTATTATGTTTTTGTTTGTTTAGTTTTTTTTTTCCAGTGAGTTAGTAGTTACCTGAACCATTATTCTTTTTCTTTAAGTTACTGTATTAACACATTAAGCATTAAAAAAATAGCAAGTCATTACAAACATACCCACACTGACAGTCACTCAGAATATATTTTACCTTAAAATACATTGTAAACAAGATTAAAATGCATTCATCAACCCTAGCACATCTCCCCATTTACTTTTCTTTCCCCCACTTTCTCTAATCCCCCTCTTCCTTAAATGTTTTTTTCTGATTTTACAACTATTGTACATTTTTATTTTCACCCACTCTTTCAGTTTCTCAGACCAAGGAAATTATTCACTATTTACACATGGGTGTCCTATTGATTTCACTTCAGAGTATGGCTTCAAGGTTCACTCATTTCACAATAATTATCTTAGTTTATCGTTTTTTATGGCTGAGTAATACTCCATTTTATTAAACACACACAATCTTCTTTATCCAGTCATGTGTCGATGGGCATTTGACTTGTTTCCATGATCTAGGTATATTAAACAGTCCTGTTATAAACAAGGGTGTGCATATATTAGTGTGGTATGATGCTTTTAGCTATTTTGGAAACATACCTAGCAGATAGCGGGGTAAAATGGGACTTCTAATCACAGTTTTTTGAGCAATCTCCACACTGATTTCCACAGTGGTTGCAGCACTTTACACTCCCACCAACAGTGCAGAAAAGAACTATTTTCCCCACAACCCTGCCAGCATTTGTTATTAGTTGACTTCTTTTTAGCTGCCATTCTTTCTGGAGTGAAGTAGAATCTCAGTGTCATTTTCATTCACATCTCTTGAATGACGAATGATGTTAAACATTTTTTTCACGTTTGTCAGCTTTACTTCTTCATCTGAAAAATGTTCATTTCAGATGCCCATTTTTGGATTGAGTCTTTAAGCTAGGGGGAGTCTAATGTTTTTAAAGTTCTTTGAATATTGTACACAGTAGGCCTTTATCCAAGAACAGCTAGTAAATTTTTTTACACATTGTGGGTTGTCTCTTCAATTTGGCTGTGTTTTCTCCTGCTGTGCAGAAGCTTTTTAATATCAGTAAATCACAGGTGCTGATTCTTAGTACTAATTCATGAGCTACTGAGTTTTTGTTCATGAAGTCTTTTCTTATACCACTGTCTTCAAAAGGTTTATTTCCCTGTCTTCTAATAGGTTTAGGATTTCTCTTTGGATATTTAGACATTTAATCTATTTTGATTTTAGTTTAGTACATGGTGAGAGATACGCATCTACTTTTAACCTTTGGGAAGCTGAGATCCAACTCTTCCAGCACTATGTATTTAAAAGGCTGTCTTTCCTCTGGAAAGGATGTTTGACCCCTTTCTTGAAGATGAAATGGCATAGCATATCTGGAGTTGTTTTTGTGTCTTCTAACCTGTTCTATTGAGCATCGAGTCTGTTCTTTGCCAGTACCATGCTATTTTTATCACTCTTGGTAGTATAGTTTAAAATTGGGGTTTGTGATACGTCCTACCTTATCTTCACTGACTAGAATTGCTTTTGATATACTAGGTCTCTTCTAGTTCCAAATTAATTTTTAGTACATTTTCTCTAATGCAGTGAAATATGCTTTTGGAATTTCAATCAGGGTTGTGTTAAATCTATATAGCAGTTTTGAAACTATGGCCATTTTCAGTATATTGGTTCAGGGACAAGGGATCTCCTTCGGTTTTCTAGTAACCTCTTCAATCTCTTTTTTAAATAGTAGTATACCTTTCAAAGTAAAGTGTTTTACTTCTTTCTTTAGATTGATTCTTAGATATTTCTTTTTTTTAGAAGCTGTTGTGAAAAGGAATTGTTTCCACAATTTCTTTCTCAGTAAGTCTGTTGTTTGTATAGAAGGCTATCGATTTTTTTGGATTTGACCTTGAATCCAGCTACTCCACTGAATCTAGTTATGGCGAGGGAATAAATATGATTCCAAAAGAAAATAAAAGAACATGTATGTAGGAGGTGGGCAGTGTGGGTGGGTAGGGATGTGGGTAAAAAATGAGAATTAACTTGTGTTATATACTGGTACAAATTCCCCAATGTTGTGTGTGACTGTGAGCTGTATACAAAATGTACCAATACAGAATTCAATTTTTAAAAATCCAGAATTCTTTTGGTGTACTTTTTGGGGTCTTCTATATAGAGTATTAAGTTGTCCACAAAAAATGACAATTTACCTTCTTATTTTCCTATCTATATTCCTTTTATTTAGTTTTCTTGCCTGATTGTTATCACTAGTTTTTCCAGAAATACATTGAATGTGAAAGGTGATAGTGGACACCTTTGTCTTGTTTCTGATTTTAGGGTAAAAGATCTCAGTTTTTGATCATTTAGTGTGAGGTTATCTATTGACTTTTTTATAGATAGCCTATATCAGGTTCAGATAAAGACTATTTCAATTTTCTGTAAGGTTTTTATCATCTTGTCGTACATTTTTTCTACATCTGTTAAGATGATTATCTGGTTTTTGACCTTGACTCTGTTAATATAGTATATTAGATATATTGATTTATGTATGTTGAACCAACCTTGCATCCCTAGGTAGATGCCCACTTAGTCAGGTTAATGATCTTCATGTTGATCCTCTGTATTCTGTACATGAAAATCTTATTACAGATTTTTGCATGTACATTCATCAAAGAAATTGCCCTATGGTTCTCTTTATTAGTTGAGTCTTTCTCTGTTTTCAGTAACAAAGTAATACATGTTTCCCTAAATGATTTAGGAAATACTGCTTCTCTTTACAGTTTACTAAAGAGTTTGAGAAGTAGTGGAATTTTCTCTTCCTTAAATTTCTTGTAGCATTCATCAGTTAAACTGTTAAAACCTGGCTTTTCTTTGTTGGTAAGTTATTAATTATATTTTCAATTTAATTGGCTGATATTGTGTTGCTTAGAATTTTTATGCATCCATGGCTCAAGTTTAATAATTTGTATGTCTCTAGGAATCTGTCCATTTCTTCTGTGGTTTCCATCTGATTGAAGTACAGGTTCTCAAAGTAGGACTTGATAATTCTCTGGGTTTCTGCTGGATTGATTGTAATTATACCCTTTTCCTTAATAACTGCATGGATGTGAGCCTTTTCTTTTTTTAATAGGGTCTCGGCTTATAGCTCAGGCTGACCCTGCACTCACTATGTAGCCCAGGCTAGCCTTAAATTCATGGCAATCCTCCTGCCTCTGCCTCCTAAGTGCTGGGATTATAGGTGTGAACCACCATGCCAAGCAAGAATCAGCTTTTTGATTTGTTGATCTTTTTTTTTTATCCTTCTCTTGGTCTCCAAGGCATTGATTTCTTCTCTGATCTTTGTAATAAACTCCTTTGTATGAGCTTTGGGTTTGTCTTGCTCATTTTCTGCTAGGATTTTGAGGTTCAATATTAGGTTGTTTATTTGCACTTGGTCTATTTTTCTAATAAGAGCATTCACTGCTAGATATTTTGCTCATAACATAGTTTGCATTCTGTCCCATAAATTCCAGTATGTTGTATTGGTATTATCATTTAGTTGTAGAAACTGCCTGGTTTCTACTTTAATTTAGTCTGTGACCCACTGTTTGCTCTGAAGGATGTGGTTCAATTTCCATGTGTTAGGGAAGTTCTTCAAATTTCTTTTTTTATTGATGTCTAATTCCATTGCACTCTGGTCTGACAATAATGGGATAAATGTAGATGCTTTGAATTTATTAAAGCATGTTTTATGAGTTAGCATGTGGTCTATTTTGGAGAATGACCCCTGTGCAGCTCAGAAGAATGTATATTCTGATTTTCTGGGGAGGTAAACTCTGCAGCAACCTATTAAAAACATTTGTTCAGAGGTTTGGTTCGGTTCTGTTGATTTTTTTGTCTATATATATGAAAGAGAGTTATTCTTGTCATATTTTCTTGCAATTAGTGCTTTTGTTTTTTGTTTATCCCCCTTTCCATTTAATTCCTTTCCTTATGTACTGATTTTACTCAATTAGGACTTACAGAGTTATGACCCTCATCGTGTTTTCTCTAACAAATTGTTTAGAATTTTGGAAAGAGTTGATTTTGGTATTCAAGATTTTCTCAGGAGTTCTTCACCATGGCAATATCTTATTTTCTCAGTGATTTTGAAAGATAGTTGTGAAGGATGCATCAATCTAGGTTGGAAATGTTCTCCTTCAGGATTTGATACTTCACTCTGGGCTCTCCTTGACTTCAGGGTTGATGTTGAAGAGTTCGCAGAGATTCTGATGGGCTTTCCTTTATATGTGATTTGTTTTTTCACTTTCCCCTCTCCCTCCTGCCCAGTTCCCCTTCCCCTTTGAACATTTTCTTCCTATTTCACAGTACTTATCATACAGTTGGACTCCATTTACTCCTTCAATCTCTTATCCTTAAAAAAATGATGCAGTATTTAAATATTTGCATAGTATCCATTTCAAATATGTGTAAGTTCTCAAGGTGAATCATATATGTATAAATGTCTCTAATTTATTATTCTTTGTGACTGAATAATACTGTGTTTTATTTAAAAGAAAACACACCTTCTTTACCTAGTCTTCAGTTAGGGAGGGTGGAAAGTTGTAGAGAGAGCAGAGGAATGGAAAAATATAAAAATCAATATAAACCATGTAAAGGAACAAATTCTCAGTGATGATTGTGATCAGAATATATACCTAAAATGTACCAATAAACTCAAGAAAGGAAAAAAGTAGGAAAAACCTTCACTTTTCTGTCAGGTTTCTGGAATCTTGACTATTATATGCCTAAGTGTTTTTTTTTATTTGTTTGTTTTTTTATCATGGCTGTTTGGAGCTCTATATGCCTCACTTATCTGTAAGGCAAATTCTTTTCATACACTTGGAAAGTTTTCTGCCATTACTTCTGTAAAAAATTTTATGTGTTTTTTGAACTATGTCTTGTTTAGTTACTCTAATTAGTCTTATATTATTCTTTGCAACATCAAGTAGCTGTTGGATTGATTTCGCGTGTGTTTTTGCTATTTTGAAAAAAATCATTCCTCTTTTGGTTTCTGACTGTCAACCTGTCTTCTATGTCTGAGACTCTGTCCTCACATTCACTGGTTCTACGTTATAGCCTTTCAATAGAGTTTTTGATCTCCTCCTGAGTTTATGTTTCAATTAGTTTATTATATTTCATTTGCTTCCTATGCTAGAAGTCCATCAAATTCCTCAGCTCAACTGTCTTTTATTATCTGCATCTTTCACCATGCCCACAATCTTTGTTGTTATCTCAGAAATTTATGATGATGATGATGATGATGATGATTATGATGATGATGATGATGATGACAAGGTCTCACTTTGTAGTTCAGGGTGGCCCCGAGCTCACTATGTAGCCCAGGCAAGCCTCAAACTCAGCAATCCTTCTGCCTTTGCCTCTCAAGTGATGGGATTACAGGCATGAGCCACCAAACCTGGCATTGTGGTATGTGATACTGATTGGTGGTGGGTGTGTCACCACACCTGGTATTGCTGTATGTTTACCAGGGATCAAACCAAGGACCTTGCACTTGCTAGACAGGCACCAAAACCTCTGAGCTAAATCTCTGGCCCTTGAAAAATTTTTTCTGATTTCATTTTTTCCAGGTCATCTTTTGTTGCTAGTCCAGGCATCCCAGGTGGATGAGTTCCAGATTGTTCCATCTCACTCCATGTATTTTCCTTTCATGACCTGGACATTTGCATTTGTGTCTTGTTTGAGTTTCTTTTCATTTCTACTTTTTTTGTTATTGCTAAGTCCCCATTTTCCTATTTGAAAATTACTTATTACTAGAACTTTTTTTACTAGAATTTGGAGCCTTTGGGAATGTCTATTACTTAGACTGTCCTACTGGTGTAGTTGGCTTTTGGGTTTGGGTCTGTGATGGTCTTTAATGAATCTCAGTCTTGATAAATCAAGAACAATGACTAGCTAGAAGAATTAGGTAACCTTGGACAAATTTATACAACATCAATGACAAAGCATCAGATACAACTTAGGAAATAACAGAGTGTGTGCCTATTACCTTAATGCCTTTAACTCCATAAATTAGACTTATGGCTATACCAAACTCAAGGACCAACCAGAAATATTTTTACAGATAGTAAGCCCTTCAATGTTATAGCTTTATTTCTCAGGAAGAAGACTCAGAGAGGGTTAAAAGGTATAGAAAGCTAGAGAGAGAGAGAAAAAGAGAGAGAGAAAGAGAGAGAGAGAGAGAGAGAGTTTTAGAATAGGGCTAGAAGGCACTGGAAGACAGAAACAGGAGCAACAAGGGGGAGAAATGGAGAAGAAAAAAGTGGGGGGTGGGGAAAAAATGACCACCAGGCAGGATTCTACTATGATTGGTATACAAAACTGAGAAGCAGCTTGCAGGGTCCTGTTTCAGTGAAATAGGTTTAGTCTAGTGAGATTCAGTCAGGTTTCTTGTTTCCATGCCAGACACTGCAGGATTCGACTGGGGGGTGGGGTCCCACTCTGAGTCCCACCCGCCCCTCCCCTGCAGCAAGTGCAGCTCGTAGGAGAGGTACCAGTCCCAACAACTCACCTACGACTGTACTCTGTTCTTTTCTCACTCTCCGGTGAGCTTCGGCTAACAGGGGATCCTGTGATGTGGGACACAAAATGAATTGCAAGCTAAGCCAAAAGATGCAGTCTAAAGGTTTTCTTCACTGTCCTAGTTGGCTTCAATTTTTGTAGATAGAAGAGAAGGTCTCTTTTTATCCCTCACTGCTGTTCCAGCTCCAAACTGTGGCCTCTACCATGCAGACCCCTGTGCTTTTTCAGTGAAGCAGACAGAGTGGCAGCAGTGCCAGGGCAGCGGTGAAGGGCACAGCAGGGTGGGACAAGTGCCCCTTAAACAATCATTCTTATGCTCATATTTGTCATTCACTGAATTATAATTGATGCATATATTTATCAGCATTTATATGTTTTCCTAGTGCAAGTTTACAAATAAGCATTTAAAACAAATATTGAGAACTAAAAGCTAGAGGGCCAGAGATTTAGCTCAGTAGTTCCGGTGCCTGCCTCGCAAGCACAAGGTCCTAAGTTTGATGGCCGGAAACCACATACAATGCTGGGCGTGGAGACTCACACCCACCAGCAATCAATACCACATACCACAGTGCCGAACGTGGTGGCTCAAGCCTGTAATCCCAGCACTCGAGAGGCAGAGACAGGAGGATTGCTGAGTTCAAGGCTTGCCTGGGCTGCATAGTGAGCTCAGAGCCAGCCTGAACTACAAAGCGAGAACCTGCCTCAAAAGAAGTAAGAAAAGAAAAGAAAAAAAACTACAAGCTATATGAAACTAATTTATGAAGTATTTTAAATTAAAAACATTCTGTAAAGACTCTGCATGATAAAATTTTGAGATGTCACATTTTCATATTATGTAGTTCAATATGTTTTCTAATTTCTTTTATAATTTCACTTTGCCTTATCCCATAGAATATTTATAAGTATATTGTTAAATATTGAAACACCTAGACATTTCAAGTAGTGATTTAGTTACAGTAGTTTAACGAAACCTATTTTAATCAGAAATATATTCTATGTTATTTCCTTCTCTAATACTTGAGAAGTTAGAATCGGGGTTCTGCCATGTAATTGTGTTTAATAATCCGTCTTGGGCAGTTGAAAATAATATATAATATGTAATATTTAACAGGATAAACACATTTTTAATGTCAGTAACTTTACTCATATCGTTTAAAACATCTATACTCTTACTATTTAGATTATATGTGGTTATATTATCAGTTATTGAAAGAATTTTGTTTTAAAATAGAATGTATAAATTAAGCTTTATCATTTTCAATTCTTCAGAAAAACTGAGACAATATACTGTCTTTTGAAACAGAAGAAGCATTTGTTGCTACAGATATACAGAAGAAACAGTGCCCATTTGAATCTAGCAGGAGTTTGCTCTTCCAATGCAGTATCAAAACAAAGAGTTTAAAACAGAAATTCAAGCAAAATTAGATGGCACTTATTTATTTATGCATACTTTGATATATAAATTGCTGAACTAAGAACATTTATGAAAATTAAAAATGATTTGTCAGGAATTTAGCTCAAGTGGTGCCAAGTCTACCTTGGATGCACAAGGACTGGAATTTGAGTCCCTGCTGTGTGGGGGAGAATTCTTATTTTGTCAGTTAGTAAATAGTTCATAGATCACACTCTTTTTCAGCACCCATGAAATAATTAGAGTTACAAAATATTATAGTCTTGTATATGTAGTGGTGTTTAAACTGTAGTTATTTAAATTATTTGTACATAATAACCCTGCTATATTAGGCAGATATATCTCTTTCCACCTTATTTGATCTTTCATGCATCAATTAAGTTACAAGTTTTCTCTCCCACTGCAGAAAACCATATTCTCTTAACTTTTCTACTATAATTCTGGCCAACTAATATTTTATTTTTTACTGAAAGAATTATAGAGACTAACAATATTTTTATTAAAGTTATAATTTTAGTTTTTAAAATATACTTCTTAAAATAATATTTTAATTGAATTATTTATTGGTACAATTTAC